>CM055266.1:2146369-2215063 GCA_029237695.1 Conchocele bisecta
CTAAAAAAATGCTAAATTCCATGGAGCGGTATATAATAAATGAAATATTCATATTTTTGCAACGAATATGACATATAGTTCATCTCGTGGTGTGAACTGTCAACATTTCACTCGTGCCTAACGGCACTCGTGAAATATGGACATTTCACACCACTCGATGAACATATATGTCATATTCGTTGCAAAAATATGAATATCCTCTATGTATGTATGGGCAATGTATGTTCGTAAGTGCAAATTTAGGATCGTCTACACATTTCAATTAATGGATTTACATTTATTGAGCAGCCTGTATACATGTAAAGCGCCGGCCTCGATGACGCCATTGACGCAATGGAGATGTTTGACGAGCACGGTGTCCCCTATGACGGCCTGGAGGACATTGATGACCTCACGGAGAGACTTCGTCTTCACTTCATCAATGAGAAACGGTCCAACTCCCGACTGCCGTCACGAAAAGTGGAGGTACATAGATACTGCTGTCTGTTCCACGTCTTGCTGCCGAAGAACTTTTGACGATCGTCAAATGTTTGTCGGCAGTAAAACGTGGAACACACAGTGGCTACTCCTGAAATATCGGACGTTCTAATTGCCGGTATCTCAAAAGCTGTTCATAATAATTCAGTTAAATCATCTCCGACTACAAGCACTATATCAGGGGCGGATCCAGCATTTGGTTAAAGGGGGGGGGCGGGTGGTGTCTAGTTGCGTAGGTAACTCTTGCAATTTAATCCCGTGCTGTCCGTAGTTAGCAAGAGTTACTGTTCGCAACTATTTTCGAGTTCTTCGAAATTCACTTTTCCTTTTGGATCATGATTTGTTTATTTTAGCGTCGCAGAGATGTCGCCCCGTATATCAAGTTACATAGTATTGTCAATATTGTGAATGTTAACGCCATTAACGCTGACAATATAGGAATGAATGGCCTTTTTGTGGAATTTATCGGGGTATAAACTTGGAAAAGTCGCGGGAATTCCACAAAAATGGCCTTTCATTCCTTATAATTCCAGCATTTATATAATTCATTAAGAAAATGTGTTTATTTTCCGTTTTCTTAAGAATTATTTTAAATGCACCTCACGTTACGGAAAGTAGTTCGGCGTGGGAGTTTACTGGAATATAAATTGTGGACAGAGAAAAATGTTAGGGAATTGTGTAAATATTTTTGTGCTGGAATTATTTGGTAATAACATGAACACACCGGATAGTTGTGTATGTTTTATGGTGATGCATAGGCATGTAAACTGTTCTTTTTATAATCCGGGTTATGAATTTAAATATCTGGTCCATAAGATTAATGTGCTATTTTAAAACGAGTATAAAATTGCATACGTTACAATTTTAAACCTGCCCACACACATCTCAGGTTTTACTACGTTGTTTTCGTCCATTCTTTAGATATGACAGTTTCGGGTAAAATAAACATTAATTTATCACTTCCTGCCTTGGTAAAGGTACATGCCCACTCAGTAGGCACAACATGTTCTTTATAGGAATTCAATAAGTGTATAATTGTGTCACTATTCCACCAGGTCTAAAAATTACGAGTGCCCGCTATACAGATATAATCATTTAGTAATATTTATTTTACTGATAGTGACGCGCGGTGGTATCAGGCTATTTTCATATGCAAATTAGGCATGGTATTTATTTTAATATTTAAACTAATTAAATGCGTCACCTGAAAAAAAGAAATATTTTCGACAGATTATAAAGTATGATAATTGCACATCAAAAAATAAGTACAGCGTATAAATAATAATCATGGTAATGTCCGTTAAGATTTTAAGGAAACACGGTTTAGCATGTTATGCCTACTGAGTGGGCATGTACCGTTAATGACAATAATTATACGCTTTATGTCAAACGTGAATTGTCAGTCTTGATATCAGGGAAAATAACGATGTTTCCTTAACAGGTTAACGGAAACACCTATTTATTCTCTCTATTTATTATATGTGAAATGATCATAGTTTAAATATGTCCATATCTATATTTATTCAGGCTATGCATTTAATTGACACACATAATTTAAATACGTCCTGTCTCATTTGCATATCTAAATAGCCTGATGTAAAAGCGCGTCTCTATCAGCAAATTAAATATTATTTAATAGTTTAATAACACAGTGAAATATAAATCATAATACACTAGTTTAATAAATATGCAAATTAGCCAGCTACAGAAAACATATTAGACAATCAGCACAGCTTCTAAGTATGAGGATTTTCTTATGCAATACATAGGATCTAACATTTGAGATGATTTAATATGAGATTTCTTAAACTCGTTGGCTGATTTCATAAGAAACTCGACATAGCCTCATATCTTATGAAATCAGTAATCTCGTTTAATAAATATCATATATAAATCATCACTCATGTAAGATACTTATTAAACTCGTTAACTGATTTCATAAGAAGCTCGGCATGGCCTCGTTTCTTATGAAATCAGTAAACTCGCTTAATAAAGATCATATTAAATCACCACCTAAATGATTCAGTGTCGTTCGGGAATATCCCGTCTCCCGATGGCGCTGCGCTCCACACCGGCGCAAAGTATTTAACGTCGAAAAATGCACCGGTTTCGTGACGAGATGCCAGTCATCTCTACTTCTGCCTATCGCATAGATGCATTTTTTGTCTAGTAACCGGCGTCAATTTCTTGTGCCGGTTACCAAACTAAAATGGGTTTATGCGGTATATTCTTGAAATGACTGAATGGGAATTTGGCGCGTATGTAAGTATATCGTGTCTTAGGTGTACCAATCAAGGGGTGTCGTGTACGAATGTACGTCCGTCCGTCACAAAACTGAACGTAGGTGAATTTCTTGTAAGGTTTGTTCCTATACTGTGAGTAGTCCATGACGCTCCGACTCCGCTAGTCCCAAGCCACGGTCAAGGTATCCGACATAGTGTCCGAAAACTCAACATAGCGGGTAAATACCTTTTCTGATCATGTATGTTTTCTTTCACATAACCTAATGATAGTGCGCACACATACATTCACATGGCGATCCTCCATCATCCTGTGTCAAATCTACGAACCCGCGTATGCCTACCTCAAGGTCAAAGACTTCGAAAAATTGGCACTAGGGCCCACGCAGGGGGATTCCGTAAAACCTCGCTTGTTGACCAACCCAGTTGAAAACTTGAGCCCAGTCCAGGAAACTTGCAGGTATCATTATTTCCAAATTTCCAACATAAAATACAATTTTCACGTTTTGTATATTATTAGTTAAATACATTGCAATTCAAATTATTACAATATTAAGTTACTTAATTAAAACGTCATGAAATTATGAAATTACCACCTAAAGCCATTTAAAGTTGAGGTCCCATCTATTAAGCACACACTGTTCTTTATAGGAATTAAATATACAATATATTTATGTATAATTGTGTAACTATTCCATCAGTTTTAAAAATTATGAATGATCGATATACCGATATAATCATTTAGTAAGCTTTAATTTACTGATGGAAACTCACGTATGTATCAGGGGCCCGTTTCACTAAACTTCGTACGACTAAGATGATTGAAAGTGCAAATTTAGGATCGTGTGGATATTTCTACATTTCTTGATCATAGGCTGCAAACGCAGCCTTATTATTTACAAGAAAACATTGTTAATGTGAAATTTACAGACTATCATAATTTTGCATTTTAGTCGTACGAAGTTTAGCGGAACGGCCCCAGGCTATTATGCTATTAGTCGGTCTCAGATTCAGGCACATATGGGAAATGGTGTTCACTTTATGTTTGATGTCGGATCTAAATCGATTTTTTCTTGCGCACACGATGGCATCGGCCGATTGTTTTTAAATAGTGCCCAAAGTTGTCCCCCGGGCCATTTAAAGACCACACACAATGGGCGTGGTTTTGAGCTAGTGGGGATTTGTACAATTGTTAAATGGTAACCGATTTTAATACTTTTGGTGTTGATTTGTAGGTTTTCAGGTGTGCTGAGGCTGATAAAACAAAAATCAAAATCAAATATGGCCACCATAAGGTTTAAAATTCAAAATGGCCGCCAAATTAATGAAATTTTGCGCTATTAATTTAATAGCTGACATTGGTCATTTAAATTCATTTGAGATGCGTGTATTCCTTGTGCTTGACATAGGAGCTCAATAATAATAAATACCAAACTTAAAAATGGCTTCCATAATACTATATAAAAATCAAAATGGCCGCCAAAATAATATGATTCTGCACGGATGGGTGAAACTTGTTTATTATAAACATTTTTTTGGAAATTACTATCTGCGCCTATTGGGTGAAATATAGTTAAAAAGGGACTCTAACACTAATGTGTGAATTACTGCCTGCTCCTGCTCCTGCGCCCAACTAGTGTAATATACTAATAGTCACGAGACGGGTACACAGGGACTCTAACACTAATGTGTGAATTACTGCCTGCTCCTGCGCCCAACGGATGTACTATACTAGTGGTCACTAGACGGGTACACAGGGACTCTAACACTAATGTGCGAATTACTACCTGCTCCTGCACCCAATTGGTATAATATATTAGTGGTCACTAGACGGGTACACAGGGACTCTAACACTAATGTGTGAATTACTGCCTGCTCCTGCTCCTGCGCCCAACTAGTGTAATATACTAATGGTCACGAGACGGGTACACAGGGACTCTAACACTAATGTGTGAATTACTGCCTGCTCCTGCGCCCAACTGGTGTAATATACTAATGGTCACGAGACGGGTACACAGGGACTCTAACACTAATGTGTGAATTACTGCCTGCTCCTGCGCCCAACTGGTGTAATATACTAATGGTCACGAGACGGGTACACAGAGACTCTAACACTAATGTGTGAATTAATGCCTGCTCCTGCGCCCAACGGATGTACTATACTAGTGGTCACTAGACGGGTACACAGGGACTCTAACACTAATGTGCGAATTACTACCTGCTCCTGCACCCAATTGGTATAATATATTAGTGGTCACTAGACGGGTACACAGGGACTCTAACACTAATGTGCGAATTACTACCTACTCCTGCACTCAATTGGTATAATATATTATTGGTCACTAGACGGGTACACAGGGACTCTATAACACTAATGTGTGAATTACTGCCTGCTCCAGCGCCCAATGGGTGTAATATACTAGTGTTAACGAGACGAGTACACAGGGACTCTGACGTTAATGTGTGAATTACTGCCTGCTCCTGTGCCTATTGGGTGTATTATATTCGACTACACATGTAGGCTATGTCTCGTACAATGGGATGCGTTGAGAGTATAACAGCGAAATGTCTAACAATTTAAACCTATTCATCGTTCATCGTCAGAGCTGTCCTCGCTTTCTGGTGCTACACAATCCTCAACAGAGTCTGTAGCATCAACATCAAACTGAAAACCTTCTAGAATGTCTGGATGTCTTCTGGGGTGACAGCCGCTGATGTTTCAGTCAGTAGTAGCTGTGGATGCTCCACAGACGGCATGCGATCCAGTTCGTCATTGTGAGGTAATGCGTTCCCTTCGTACTAAATTGACACAGGGATGCTATTCTCAAGTTCCCAGCCATATGCCAGTACATCCAGTTGGTGGTATGTACTGTTCAAACAATTTACCATCCCGTTTGCAACGAGGTTGGCACGCTGGATTGCATATTTCAGAGATAGTCGATCTGGTGGTAGCCCCTTTAGTGGCGTGAATGTACGCTTACTTCCCTTCCCGGAAAAGAGCATAGCATTTCGACTATCTCCGGGTGTCTTCTCTTTTTTCGGTCGGTTGTAGATAACATGGAGGAGAAAGTCTGTGACCTCGTTGACATCGGCCTCAGTAGTCTCCAAGCTTGACAACAGTGACAATGTATGTGAATTCTGTTGCATTTTCCTGAAACATCGGTATTTGAACCGACCGTAGAAAGGCTGTGTAAAGTCACATCCAGTCAGCACATGGAATGCCGGAAGAAGTTTACATATATCATCTCCCAGATGTTCTGCTAAAGCTTTGACATTGTGATATGTTATACCACATTTTTATGACGCAGTCCCCTGTCTGAAATATAAACTGCTATCACATTTGCAAGAAACAAACAATAGCAGTATATACACATCATTGTCATCAGCTACAACACATGCACCCGCATGTCTGATGGAAGCATAGACTGCGTGATGTGCCAGTCTGTGATCAGCTTCCTTGTGTTGCGAACACAGTTCAGGTACGTCAACTGCGGGCTGAGAACCATCTGCTAGCAGATGTGTAAGCTGAATTTTATTGCTGTCATTCTTAAGGAAGTCGTACCAATCTTGGTAACCTTTGCCCATGATCTGCTATGTGTCTCTCTCTCTCTTCCCCTGTCAGGTCGACCTTTGGACATGTACACGTTTCCATCGGCTGGACGATAATTATCAACTACAAGGTGAATGGTTGAGCCTGGCAAAGTTCTGAGATACATCACTACCCTGTTTGCCCATGATCTGAATGTGTTAGGTACAAGCCCAGTTATTGGAATTAGACGCACGACTCTCATTGCATCCACTATACTACATTCAATTTCTGTCGGCACAGTGGCAGATGGTGGTTCTGGGGAAAGGTTCTGTTGTTTGTTTCTGAACAATGATTCCGCTGATATTCTACTCAGACCTAATTCACTGCAAATAGCCCATGGTTTGCTTGTAATCGGCCAATCCATGATAGGACGCATATTCAACTTTCGAGCGTCATAGTCAGCTAGGATTGTTGCAAATGATCTCCCTTCGTCTTCTACTATTTACATTTTCAGAGAGTTTATCAAAGGTAAAAACTGGTTGTCGTTTGATTGGATCATGGTACCATATGGTCGGTCGAGTTATGCAGGGTGTGTCACCTGTTTCTATATATTCAGACCTGTTGTGTGTTGTCGCCTGCTGTGGGTCTGTTTGCAGTTGTTCGTCAACCGCTGTTATTCGTTGTATAAATTCTTTGCTTGCTTTATCCCCAAGTTCTTTTGTGATCACTACATTGTTTGCCATTTCTTCTGAAGTTACTATTCCAGTGGATATGTTTATGAGTGGCTGGCGTAGTGACCAAAGGTCGGGAACCCAAGTGTGTAACCCCACTGCAATTCGTTCAACAGCAGTTTCATCCTTTTGCATCGGTTTACTACCGAGTTCCACATGCTTAGAATGTGCGTCCTTCTTCACTTTTTCATCGAGATGCTGCTTGAGGGCTGCTATGTAGTGGTTGATCTGGACCCATTGCGCACTTACGCCAGCATTCTCTGTCTTCGTGTGTTTCTCATCACTCAATGAGCCACTGAAACCCCCATCAACGAGATATTGGTATGCACTGGGATTTCGAGTCTTCAGATTTATCATATCAACCCGGTGTTTGTTCACGGCGAAGGTTATCTATGGCTGATGCCAGAGAGCCATCCACCTGCGTATAAGCCTCATTGGCATGTATCCTCAATTGTGTGTTTGGTTCTTCATCCAGAATCACACTTTCAGCTTCGTGTGTGTTACCCATGTCGCCTGCATCGCCATCTTCACATTGGACAGTTGGCTCTGTGGCAATGCCATCCGATGCATGAATCTCGATGCACTCCATTTGAGTGTCAGCCTCATTGGATTGCTTCGTCGACAATATACTTATTTGTCCTTCATCTATCATCACACATGTAGCTCCACGTGTGCCACCCATGCCACCTGGATCGGCATTTTCACATTGAATAATTGATTGTGTGTTATCAGAGTCATGCTCAGGGACGACAGTGTTCACTATTCTGATGGCGAAGTGACATTACTGATGGTAATATAATATGCCTATGTCAGATCATAAATAGAGTATGATCATGATCTACACTGGTCAAAACAGTGATAGATTCATTTTGTTCAAATAAGCATATGCAATATTTATATGCACCATTTTGCCGCCATTTAAGCGACCAGTACGTATAATATCTAGTCAGGTAGAATGCCATGGAATATAGGTCGAGTGAGAGGGACGGTGCGTGAGCATGTTGCGGTGGTGTTTACATGTATTCTTGGTGAGACAGTATTAATATAATGGTTGAATCATATAATTATACAAAATTGAAGCACAGGTATCGCCTTGCTGTATGTCTCAACGTCATTTCAAATATCTATATAATTAATAATTTTCACAAATCTGAACATAATTATAATATTTCGGCGGCCATTTTGATTTTTATATCTATTATGACGGCCATTTTGAATGTTATTATTATTATCAGCGAACATGTATGTCAGAAATAACAACGATACACATCTATAATTAATTGGAATGACCCACTTCAAACAATATAAACAAAGTACGCAATTTTACACTTTGTTGCGGCCATTTTGAATTTTAAACCTTATGGTGGCCATATTTGATTTTGATTTTTATTTTATCAGCCTCAGCACACCTGAAAACCTACAAATCAACACCAAAAGCATTAAAATCGGTTACCATCTAACAATTGTATAAATCCCCATTAGCTCAAAACCACGCCAATTAGGTGTGTCTTTAAATGGCCCGGGGGACAACTTTGGGCACCTTTAAGCAAACAAAAATCGGCCGATGCCATCGTGTGCGCAAGAAAAAATCGATTTAGATCCGACATCAAACATAAAGTGGACACCATTTCCTATATGTGCCTGAATCTGAGACCGACTATACATGTATGTAAATGAGGCATTTTTAATTGTATGTAAATGAGGCATTTTTAATTGTTTATATCAGCTAAGTGCATCACCTGCATACATAGTATATATCGACATAGAATAGAATAGCATAGAATTTATTGACTTAAACTCATACAAGTTTCTCGTCATATAAACAAATACATGTATATACAAAATAGTAGATAGTATTCCAAGAGTGAACACATTAACAGTAGAGAATGGCTGATTTTCTGTACTCGAATGCTTCTTTTAAATATTTACACAAATTTACGACCGTTCTTTTATGATGTGTAGCTAATAGCGACGTAAACTTGAATACGCTTGGTCTCAACCTGTAGAATGAACCAATATACTGCGATCTAATGTGTGTGAGAGGACATATGCTAATAAAATGATAGGCGTCTTCGATATCTCCTGAATCGCACATAGTGCATACTCTTTGAATGCGCTCTATGCGATTCCTACCATATCTCCCTGTCTCTATCCGCAGCCCATGTGAGCCCAAACGTATTCTAGTTAGGTACTTCCTTAGCTCATGATTGTACACAATGCTTAAATAGTTCTCAAATTCAAAATTCCACTTTTATATTTTTGTTTGGTAGAACGTCATTACGTTATTGGCCTCAACATCTTCTCTCCACTTTTGTATGAAACAGTCTAGTATACGTTGTTTGAATACGCATACAAACTCACTATGGTCAATTGTTCGCTGATTTAACCAAGCATCTCCAAAATCGAATCTATATAACAAGTCTTTTAACCTTGTTACCCAATTCGTTTTACCATCATCAGCTTCCCTCATAGTAGCAATATACAAGTTATGTCAGATACAATTGTCAGTACGGATCAGCTTGCCCCAATATTTTACAATTCGTATGTATCTCTGTATATACAATGGGTAACGTGCCAGTTCCCGATAAATGCCTGCGTTGCTAGTTGACGCCTTTACACCCAGGACAGACTAGCAGAATTTGAGCTGAATTCGTTCAAGCTCTTTTGATTTACTAAAACCCCAAACTTCACAAGCATAATTTAGCGTTGATGAGACAAAGGCGTCAAATAGCTGGCCCAGGCATTTCGGAGGAATCTTGTGTTTTCGAACATTCATCAGTAACACATTCATAGCCTGTAAACCTTTTCCACTCAGTGCCTGGTTGTTCAATACAAATGATCCAGTATAATTAAATACCACTCCTAAGTAACTGAAATCATTCACAACTTCAATGCCCCAACCATTATATGTCCATACTTCATTAACCCTAGTAGGGCCTCTTTTTCTTAATACCATTATCTTTGTTTTGTCACTATTTACTTCTATGCCCCACTTATCACAATAGTCATTTAACAAATTTAAGCTCTGCTGTAAATCCTCAGGCGATTTACCAAGTATGACCATGTCATCTGCGAACAGTAGTAATATCAAAGACAATTCGTTAATCTCTAAACCGCTGCCCATCTGATCCTGTAAAAATAGTTCCAGATCTTTCAAGAAGATAGAAAACATCAGAGGAGACATGACCTCACCCTGTCTCAGTCCGATTGAGTATTCAAAAAACTCTGAGTATGTGCCGCAATGACGTATACTTGATTTAACGGTCAAATACATTGAACGAACAAAGCGTAGCATTTTGCCACCTATTCCTCATTTGTACATCTTAAACCACAGAGCATTTCTGTTTACAGAATCAAATGCTTTTTTTAGATCTACAAATGCGCAATAAAGTCTGTTTTTTTCGTTCAATGTTTTCTCGATCAACTCATGTAGCACGAAAATTGCATCCACCGTAGAGCGACCCTTGCGAAAACCAAATTGCGCATCCGTAATTACGTTGTTCGACACGGTCCATTCTGTCAATCGTTTATTTAAAATGGTCGTGAACAACTTTGCCATACAACTTACGAGCGTGATTCCCCTGTAATTATTTACCTCGTTTACATTACCATTTTTGTGCAATGGAATGGTAATCCCCTTTGTCCACATATCTGGGAAATGACCCGTATTGTACACCATATTGAATATATCGACAATGTGACCGGCAATTATATCTCCTGTTTCTTAGAAATACTCGTTTAATAGAAAGTCATCAGAATTTGCTTTTTTTCGTAAAAATTAACGAATTGCTTTTAGAACTTCATCGATTGAAATCGGCATGTCAAGATCATCATGTGCCCTGTCAGATGAGTCAAAATCATGTTCCGTGCAGAAATGGTCTGCTTCTTGGTTATTTACCGCGTTTACTTCTGCCGCTATATCCCGAAAATGTGCGAAAAGTTTATCTACCGTAATATCATTACTTGCGATCGTTTTACGTGACTTAAACAGTTTCCAGAAGTCTTTAGGTTTAGAATGCCTCAGTTTAATTATTTTAGATCGGTGACTAATTTCGAATTTTCTTCGCTTGCGTTTTACAGTCCGTTTATACATGCATTTACAGTCGTACAGCACTGTCCTATGTTCATTAGTTTTGAGCCTATTGAAATCGTTCAATGCACGTATATATGCCCGCTTCAATAATACACATTCATTGTCAAACCAGGTGGCCGTGTGCTTGCTTGTATTGGAATATCGTGGCTGACCGTCAGTGCCGTGTCGCTTTAGAAAGAGCGGATCCGTTACCTCTCGAAGTATATGTACAAACCCGTTCAATGACTGATTTACGCTTTCCACGTCACGTGGCGTGTTACAGTTACTTGTCACTCGGTTCAGCTCGGGTAATCACGATATAATTTGTCTGCGCAATTCCGCTTTACAATTTTCGTCCCATTTTAGATGATCGCTTACATTCGCCCGCGGCTGTGTCGCCCTCGATTTACAGCACAGCTTAAATTCCATTGATGCATGGTCGGAAAATTGGTTGAATGGTTTCACAGCAAAATCGCTCACAATATGAAAATCCTTTTCATTCAACAACACATAATCAATTACAGTTGACCCTTGCCTATTTGCATATGTAAATTCACCAATCATGTGATCATGACCCAAACGACCATTGCAATTCTCAGTCCCGTGCTTTTGCAAAGATCAATGAGTTTTGTACCCTGGCTATTGTGTGATTTGTCCTTAGATGATCGTAATAGTGGAGTATCCAGAATATAGTCTACATCATCAATGTCCACAATGTGTGTGTCAAAGAGCACATGATCATGACATACAGTCGAACCTCCCCGAACGGCCACCTCTCTACAACAACACCCTCTCTATAACAGCCACTATTTTATATCCTAAATGGATGATTTCATCTGTATCTGACCCTTAGACTGATGAACACGAACATTGTATTCATCTGTTGTTTTGCCTTCTTTCTCAATAACAACATGTTTTGACACCATTTTAGAATCATTTCCATTGAAAATGATTCTAAAATGTTGCCAAAGCATGTTTTTGATGACAATTATCGAAGAAAATAAATAAACATCGGACTACAAAATTTAAGTCAGCATTAACCTCCCTACAACAGCCACCTCTCTATAACAGCCAATTTTGCGTCTTTCCATGGATGGCTGTTGTAGAGAGGTTGTACTGTATTATAAAGTATGATCACTGCCCATCAAAAAGTAAATAGAGAGAATAAATAGTTGGTTAGGAAACGGTTATCGCAATCTTGGATATGCGAGAACACATGTTTAAGTGTTATATAAAGTGCAGATGGCGGGGCTCTACTAATTAGTGCTCTATTTACATAATGTCTCGCATCGCCCCTGAAAACACCTGGGCCCGTTTCACTAAACTTTGTAAGACTAAAATGTTCGTAAGTGCAAATTCAGAATACAAATGAAAATGATATAAATTACTTCTAGCTGCAATATTGACAATTACATACGAAAAATATTTTGTTATGCTCCATAAAGGTACACAATGAGCTGTAATAAATCAACAACAGATGTATGCTGTTTTGTAACCACTGTAATGTACATGAACACGAGTCTGATTAGGGTTTGCACTGTTCGCTGTGAATCTTGATTACTTACACAGCCGCGAGTGGGGCGGTAGCAGAATCCTGGGACAAATTATACAATACTGTGTCCGAGTACAATCTGATAAGGTCTTGTACTGTACGTTATTTAGTCTGTACTGGGACTCAATATTCTATAATTTATCACAGTCTGTACTACTAGATGATTGAGGGGAACCCATACTAGTTTACGTGATTTGTGCGTTTTGAGCGGCATACGGACTGGTCAAATGAAATTAAGTGGCGAGTGTACTATCTGAGTCACTAATGTCTAGCAAGTGTGCTCTACGTAATTAACTTATAGTCACATTTAGTCCCAATCTTACCTAATCACCATCGAGAAGAGACGAGAAGAAGAAAGTGATTTCTGACGGTATGGTATATGACGTGCCACCCTCACCCTATGTTAGTGTGCTGTATCAGAATGCTATATTAACCTATCATGATAACCGTGGTTGCTGATTTTGTGTTGTTAATTGGGTTTTATATATATATATTTGCTTTTGTTATTTACTAGCATTTATTTATTATAAGAGGATTTGCTAAAACGCATTATAGCCTCCGGCTATACGACACTGGAGTGTGATGTTTTGGGGCACCAACCTATCTGTAGGTACATGTAACATGGGGGTTGCATATCACATGTACTATGCAACGGATGACGTTCACCTCGACTACTGATGTTGATATATTAAGCAGGATGAGGATAATCATGTGCCTATTCGTGAGACACCATGATTGATATGCACACACGTCCACACCCATAGGTTAGCGAACACTATCTATTGCATAGTATCAATAACAACAGAAATACAGTTTGGAAGTAATGGCCGCGACCTTTATTTATTAACAGAACAGACGACTCATACATGGCTGACATTCTGCGGGTGGGAGTATATCCGCTGTGATACGAGAAACCGGATATACTTGTTTATTTGTACCCACTGGGTACGAGAACTAGGAACATATTTAGGCAATTGGTATCCGCCGGAATACCTTTACCGTAAATATCCGGGCATTTGCCAATTGTATCCGCTGTACCTATGATGCGTTTCAGTAAATATCCAGGAAATACAGCTTTGACATATATGCATACATGAAATACCCTGATATTTCGAATAGTGCGATATGCACCACCCGCAGCATTCCGCCACAAAATTTGTCGAGCTGAAACAAATTTCCGCCAATTATGAGTTATGCTGAATGTTTATCTGTATTCCTCCCGATATTTCGGCTATCTTATGGCACGAGTGTGATTGCATGCATCGCTGGTCCGACATTGTAACACCATGTCTCGTTTGCTGCGTTAAGGCCCTGAACGGCTCAGTATTACAATTTTCCGATTTTTTCAAACACAAAAACATGTTTGGCAACTGATTTAGTACACAAAACTAACATATACTGCCTAATAGATACATCTCAAGTCTTGAGATTTACATCTTAATCGCAATGTGAAGACAACAAAAACTTGTTTTGTGTACCACTCGGTGCAAAATGTCAATATTGACAATTTCATTTCCGTAACCGAACGGCTTCGGCTCGGAAGCGAGTCGATAAACTCCGGCTATCAGAATTCAGCGGCCGCGAATCGGAGAGTTGAGGAGTTGACCCGAGCGTCTATCGGAAAATCAATCGGGCTTTGAAACACACACCTGCTGTTTGTTTATCAACAAATATTGATATTTTCATCAACTACAAACTCATGTTTTTACCAAAATGAATGCAAACAGTTTCAAAGTGTGTGGAAATAGAAACATGTTGGGTAACCCAATAGGAGGCCAAATTCGGCAACTTCAGCCGTATAGGGGCTTTAAGTCTATGAATGAAATTATCATTACAAATATTAGAGAGGGGCTTACCATTAGCACGATACATAGTGTCAATATCAAGATTTTGGTTTTGATCCCGCACGAGGGTGTAATACGAAAGCCCCAGTGCAGACGAGGTAACACGTCTAGCCTAATAGGCAGCTAAATCTGATGCCGGTATAATCATGATAATACCATAGTGCTGTGCGCATTGCCTACATATGTTATGCCACGGACGATCACTAGTATGTCGGGCTATGAGCGACGCTGGGGTTCCGCCTGTACGAAGCGTAAAGACAGTCCCAGGTTAGGCCTCTCGCACCCTGTCAGTGAATCCGTGTTGATTTATTATGTTCCGGCAAGCACAGCCGTCCCGTAGCTAACGGAACTAGCGAATATACAGTCACATTTCTCAAACAAGTCAGAGTAAAGTATATGTAAATACATGCTAAATACCGCATACATTGTATTAAACACCAATGGTGTATACAACATGCCGAAACGTCTGTACATTATTATGACAAACTGAACATATTTCTGTTTGCAATAGTTTAGTAATGATCATTAGATTTTTGCTAGGAATATGAAACCGGCTTTCTACTAATTGCACAGTAGGATTGGACATTAATTTAAATTATTAATGTATTGTGCACATTGTGGTGTGTGTCTGACTACAGTATCATGTAAAGCAGCGGCTAAGTTTAATGACGTGTATGTAATAAGACTATTGGTGCATACTAGGCTGCTTATATATACATGCATATGTATATTGTACGCTAGCGTGAATAAAGTGTATGGTATATCATAATTATGCTTGTGCGGTCAGCTGGGTGTGGAGGTGTGTAGTTATATATAAGTGTGGAAGCTGAAAACCACATGTGCTAATACGTTAGCGTTTCGAAGTACGATGCGCAAAAATAAGTACAAGTGTGGCAAGAAGAAAGTGTCTGCAGTAAGCGTCTATGCAGAATGAAGTACAGCCGACAGCCCCGACGGATGGTTGGTCCAAATATGGACCGAAGGCATCACTTGTCCGTCTACGTTGTTTCTGAATACGAGCCATGAGTTCTAAACGAATGACATGAATTTCTCTTCCAATGGAACTAAACACCGCAAGCGTTTCGATAGTATGGTGATAATTTGAAAGCGGGTGGATGTGTTGTCGCTAAATTTAATAGCTAGTTTGAAATGCAGAGTCGCACATGTATTGCATAAGAACGGGGCACATAGAACTAATGTTACACATTTGTACTTGTTTATGTTTACGATTTCCAAGACACCCTGCTGATCGCATTTGATCCACCACAGCTAGCATCGGTGTTTGTGATGTGTATTCGTGCGAGGCTAATACCGAGTTGTTAATTCTAAAATAGACCAAAAAGATGCAACCATGTAAACGCGTATATCTTTGTTCCGAAAATCAAAATGTGTTAATCGGATCCGGTTTGACGAGTAATTTGTGGGGGTAACCGATTGTTTGAGCAGATATATGCATCCATCGTAATTTCCCGATACAAAAAGTGGGATAGGTAATGGGAACCGACCAAAAGAGCAGCATATATAGTCTGCGACGGCATGACAGAAAATGTCGCCGTGTCTTAAGCGAGGTGTGTACTGCGTATAAATGAAGCGTCAATAATTGTGTATATGTTACGTTGGAAACGGATGAATAGTGCAACAGCACTGGTTGTGGGTCCCAGTCGGCATTAATGTAGTATAGGGGCCTTCTGAAATGTTAGTCTTAATATCACAAGTATGTTCCGCCGTACGTTATGCTTCAGGCGTTACAAATACAAACTCACGGACCGGTAACATTACATAATCAGATTTGCTAATGGAAGCATTAATAAAGTGAAAACGAACTGTTGGGTTTAACAGCCTATCAACAGCTCAGGTCATTTAAGGCCGGACCAAGTTATCTGTCCTAAAACATGTAATTATGCGGCGTAATATAATGAGCAAACTGCTTAGCTCACTGTCCACGAAGTAGAAGGTAAACAAAGAACTTCAGACGCACCTTTGGAAAGACCACTCCGTCATAACGCTTGATAAGATGTAATGCCGTGTAATGATATGTAATTAAGTTTTGTACTCCGAACACGGACCCATACACCACGACGTACTAAACGAGAAAATGGGGCTTTTGTGCATAGGTGGTATTTATTTGCAGGGCCATTTATGTAGTACTTTAGTAACTGGTAAAACAGAAACGTTGTTGCTATAGACAGGGAATTTCTATTCCGAGATGGTATTCATCACAAGTCCCATACACTACGTTGATAGACTCATGGACAAAAGTTCTATTATTTCATATAATCACATATACATGTAGTTTACTAACTTTCGTAATCATGGGTTGGCGTTACATCATGGCATTACTTGCTAAGTACAGTCGTTACATTGTTCAGTAACGCATGCCGTCACAGGATGCGTAAAATAAAAAATGTTAGATCACGTGACCCATAAAAAACGTTCACTTGCAAATACTTGTGCAGTAAACGTTCTAAGCACATTCCCCGGATGGATAAGAACACACACTTTCAACACATGATGCTGGCATGGTGTATATGACGGCAAGTCAATGCTGTGAGAAATGGTCAGACAATGACGTCACCCTGTTAGAAGTTCCGAAACGTCTTGCTCGGGTAGATGGCCATGGTTATTCTAGTTACCACCGTTATTCGTATGTAACTCAATATTCGGATGATTGGGACGTTACCAACAACCACGATAACAAAGGAATCTCCAAAATAACGTTGACGTTGCAAAAAGAAATTACATTGTCCACAATCAACAATAGAGTAAAGGGGAAGGGGGAGGCACGACTTATCCATGAGTATAGGTCTATTACGCAATGTTGCCCCTTTTGTTGCTATAGCAACGCTTAATATAAATGAAATTGAATATCTGTACTTGTGGAGCTGCACTTAATTTTCATGCCCGTCATTGTGTCCGACTATGTAGGTTTATCGAATCGGTTAACGGCACATTTTCCGCTTTATAGACAATATTCCGCTCTCGACCTCTACCCAGTTAACGACACACAAGAGTGTCACTTCCGCGAACAAAAATGTAGAGATAATTCGCCTGATGTTCACCCGCCTACTTCGCTATATTGCTATTGACAATAAGGGTGGTGCGTGTTACATGGCGTCGTTTTTTCATTCGTTCACGAATGATCAAAATCCAATGTTCAATTATAGGCAGATATGCATAACATTCCTACGAAAATGTTCCGAGGCAACGAATAAATATACGTATATCTCTGTGGTAGTTACTCCATATATAACTTGTGGGCGGGGAATTATAATTTCGTTCAAAACCGGCACATACAGTTTCGTAATATAGGTTATATTTGCCCAATGACTGCTTAATTTGTTCGAAATAGGAATTTAAAGTTGATTTGACAAAATTAAAAATGTTTTGGTGGCCAATTTTTTGTTACGGGCATATGTTTGCAATACTGTGGTGGTCACGACTTAATCAAGTGTATGGCCAAAAAGGTGGCGAGCCAGTGGTGGGCGGTGGGTGGTCCTATGGTGGACCAACAGCGGGCTATGGGCAACATCGGGCGGTGGCGTGTGGTGTCCTATGGTGGACCACAGCGGGCTATGGGCAACATGGGCGGTGGCGTGGTGTGCCAACGGCTAGTTGTGGGCAACATCAGGCTGTGGGAGATGAAAACAATTTGTCCGAAGCTCAAACTCGCACAACGAAAAACTGGTAGAATGTATTTCATTAGTGCTTTACCACGTGCTCTGCGGGGACAATACTTTTGGTTGGCAATGTAGAGGCAGGATATTTGCTGGTGACTGTTCCTCTGACGGGGTCCATCCCGTCAGGAAATCTTACGAGGCTGACTGCCTTTGTATTCCAATATATAGGTAGGCAATAGTTATAATAATCAATGATGATAATAATAACCGGTATGGTTGTGTATACAGAACAGTCTCATTTACTTAAAACATAATATACTCTCGTTCGTATCCGAGCTACAATATCATGGCATGATGTATGTATAAGTAGGAACACAACGCATTGCGCAATTGCCTTGGGCTTGCGGAAACAAAGTGGAAACATATTGGAGGCAGTGGGAAACTATTGCAGATGTGCGTGTCCACCCTCAAACAGCCGAAAATTGCATTCAATGGTAGTGGGTGTGATGGAGTGCGAATTAGGTCGGGTAGCACGCTGCTAGTCACCCAATACACAGCATATTATATTCAAGCATTGGAATACACACAATAGTATCAGGCGTTGATCAACTACTCCACACATAGAGATAATAACAAATTATCGCATAATTCGCATAAATATGCACTGCCGATACAAACAAAATCATTTTAAGGTGAAGACATTTGATACAGATACTTATCGAATGGGTTGTTCTTCGGCCAGTTGATCCATTGAAAAGAACGAAAGCGCGTGCTGCGAGCCCTTATATACTAGTGCGGGAATGTAACGCTTGATTAACCATTGAGTTATAGTCCAGTTCCGACAGGAGTTAGTTACAGGCCGGTTCAATACTCAAATCCCTAAAATAAATTGGTTTATTTGAGAACAATAAACCGCATTAATTTTAGTTTAGTTTTGAGTCACCTACCACACCGTCAGATTTTGGCCAAAATAGACTAATACACATTAAATCGTTTGATTTTTGTCTATATTGGAGTAATGCAGATTGTCAATTTCGACATAAAAAGCAACTACTCCCGGTGGAGGAAACCTCCAATTCCTCCGGTAGCTCCGGAGTCCCTATTGTAAAGCTCAAAACAAGAATCAAAAGGAGGCGATTTTGCACAACTACTCTCAACCAGCTGATTATTCACCCCACTGACTCACCCAATTCCATTGAATTAGTGGACCACATCAACCCATCCATACACCCGCCAACCACACACCACATCACTTAGCCCAGCCCCCATTCAATCAATCAATCACACACACACGCACGCACGCACGCACGCACGCACGCACGCACACTCACGCACGCACGCAAGCACACACAGACGTACATACACATATACATATGTACACACATATATATACCCATACACACATATACACACATACATATATATATATATGCATACACACACCCACACACACACATACATACATATATACATACACACACCCACACACACAAACACACACATACATATACATACATATATATACACATATACATACACACATACATACACATACATACACACATACACATATATATACGTACCACCTCAAAGAACCCTCGGCATCACGGCGTTCCATTGTTCTGTAAAGTGACGGGAAATGGACATGCATGGTAAGTGACAAAATGGGTCCCCCCAGTCAGTTTCGGGGGTCAGTTGTCACTGGTCATGTCGTTTACGTCTACGAGTCGTGTGGCCCTGTCAATATTGTCAGTGGTTGGCCACTGTTATTGGTCTTTATTATTAAAAGTAGATTTAAGAAGATGCAAATAAAAATATGGTAAATGATTTGTGCAGATTTGCATGTATGGTTATCCCCACCTGCTAAAATACCGGCCCCCGCATGAGAGAGCACTATGTGTCCGGTGGTGAGCAGACCGTATCGTTTGTTTCCCAGCGGGGGTCCCCGATTGGGCATTCCCTACCTGAAAGATCCATTGGGTTAGTACCAGTCAAGCCCACCCGCCCGGACATTTCATAACGCTATAGATTTCGTAACTGCTCTACTTTAGACCTGATCACGAGCAGACTGTAATGCGCAATGCTGTTAACTTCATGAGTGCTCATCTTTGGAGGCCGGACGTTAATAGTTGTTAGCTGATTATAGGCTAAATTGTGTATATACAATTTTGTATATGCTTGGATATGACTACGGGTTGGCAATATGTTCGTTAGGGTGCACTCTGGGCCTGCCTCGGGAGAAGAACCCGCCAAATATATTGGAACTCGGGTAATTCGGACATTCCCCGTTGAAGTTATATATTGCCAGCATTTGGCCACATCCCGCATATACTTTATGATTGTATTATGTTTGATATGATTTGATATTTATCTTATTATGTTGTTAGTAATGGTCAGTCAGTGTGGGGTACTGCTCCCCAAATACGTCAAATAAGTACATCTACCTCATTGGGTGATCCCAGAGCATGGACTTACAACCTAGCGACCAGCGTATCCACAGACCAGCCTGCACAGTGGCAGTCCGATCAGGGCATACGCCGCTCACCATGTAATCACCGTAAGTCGATGGCTCACACGCAAACATATATTTACGATACAACATATGTACAACCTATCGTGATATTACTTAATTATATCTGGACGAAGCCTACATGGTCCAATGTAACCTCTGTCACTTAGTTGGACCACTTCGTTGACTGTATACCCTCTGCCATCCTCAGTTACTACATATATATCTTGGTATTGAGATTATCAGTTTGAATTCCAAACTATACTGTTGTTTTTGGAGCAGCGGTGTTTACATTTTACCCCAGTATCCTGTTTCCTTTATGTACTCTAATAAAGCTAGATGCATTTCGGCTTCACATTCCTTAGGGGGGAATACTATATAATAATGTGAAGGTGTAATGTTGTGTTTAAGGCAAGACGCTTTTAGATCTTCTCGCGATGTTTTATGGGCGGGGCAATTGAAGAAATAATGCCAAGGATCTTCAATTTCGTCCTCGTCACAATTTGAACAATTCATTTTATCTTCACTACTATTATCATGATGGTATAGATTAGATTTTATGCCATTTCTGCCCAGCCTTAGTCTGGATATAATTATATCTGCTCTCCTATCTTTACTCTACAATTTACATTTTGTAGGGATGGTGGGGCACATTGCTTGCAAAATATGTCCACCATTTTTGCCTAACTGTTCATTATTCCACCTTGTTTGCCACTTTGACCTACATTTTTGTTTGATGAGAGAATATATTTCATGATGTGTTGGTAATGTTGCTTCATTGTTTCCTATTGTTGCTTGCAGCCCTATCAGCGTCTTCGTTACCGGGTATTCCAATATGGGAAGGGACCCAATCTATGTTTATCACCTTGCCTTTAGATATTGTATTGCTTATTAATGTTTTGATGTGATGTATTTTGGCAGGTCTTGTTTTAGAAGTACCCGAGTTGATTGCTTGGACGGACCTTAGTGAATCAGTTAAGATGACTGTATCCTTATAGTTATCTAATGTTAGGTTATAAATGAGGGCCTTCTCGATTGCTATTAATTCTGATGTGAATACTGTTAGTGTGGAAGTCAGCTTGTATTGTTCTACATAATTTAAGTGTGGTATCACGAAAGCTGCGGATGTGATGCCTTGTTCGATATTTTTGCTACCGTCCTTGTAAATTTGCAGGCTATTTTTCCATGTTTTGCTTATGTGGTCTGTTGCTAGTTTTACGTTAAGAATTGGATCCATTGTCTTATTTTTTATTATTTCTGTTAGATCTGATTGAGCAGTTATTTCGAAAGGAAAGTAAGGTATATGGATGTGATACGGCTGTCAATCACAACATAATCTTCTTCATTTATAATTTTGTAGCTAACATTAGAACGTGGTCTGAGTGATGAAGCCATGCCTGCTACCATATATCGTATGTCTGTATGAAGATACAGACGTGTGAAGAATTGTCTCTTAATTGAGTAGTCTTGTCGGCATCTAAAAAACACAAATCGCAGTTTGACGGCAGTTACTAATTAACTGCTTTTAATTGGCAACCATGACGTTAGTTTCGGATTAACGATGTAATTTGTTAGATAATCAGCAGTGTTTAAAATGAGCGATTAATATTTCGGTGACAAACACACTCGTCTCCAATTATTAGCTTCAAAGTACGTGAAAATCAAAGTCTAATTTGGTTACTTTGTTCACAAATACTTTTACCGAGTATTTACATACAATCGTCCCACCGCCGCTAAGCACCTTAAGCAGGTGCCCGTTTCAACGAATATAAAACAATTGCCGAATATTTCCTTGATACTCTAACTGGAAAATGAAAACAGATGGTGTCATTATTATTTTCTAAAAAGGACCAAAATAATATTAACTTAGAAACATAATTTTTATATCGATAGATAGAAAAATGAATGTGCTAATTGAAAACACTTGTGCATATTTTGTCACTATTCTTATAAAAAGAGATTTTGCAATTTTCCCAACGAAAATCGAGAAGAAAAATCACAATTTGCTATATAAATCATATGAAACAACCGACTATGTTTAAAGCTAAAAAGGACCAAAATATTTTTATTTTAAACACATGATCGAAACATCATCATAAAATACAATAATTGAAGTTTAAAATGTGACTTGTGCATTTTTAATCGGTTGTGTAGTTTAAAAGTTACGTAAGAAATGGTAATACAGTCAGAATTCGATACAGCGGCACACGTTACAGCGGCATATTCGCCTCCCGGCACAATAAGCCGCCAAACCAATCGGCATGCTCTTTAATCTGCTCGATATACCGGCAAATTCGGCTTCCGGTACCGGCAGAGTATTCCCGCAAACGAATATACAGTGTAAGTCTTATTTAATGTGCGTTATAACGGCGCCGGTACACGGCGTCGCTGGCACCAGCGCTATGACCCAGCTCTGTTATCCGGCATTACATGCCGGAAACCGATTTTCGGGAACCAGTCACAGACCATATCTAAACAATTTTACGGCTGATTAACCCCGACCTGCTGTCATAAATCGCGGCAATTAACAACGTGCAAACACCAATTAAGAAAAGAAATGAACAGTTAGCAACTAAATTTACAAGTGATGATAAGGAACAGTAATTGACACATTGGACAGTGTTGGTGTTGGCAAACAGAAACTAATGGAGAACTCCTTTACATGAGTGTGAAAATTGTAGTTTACAAACAAATCCAGCAAGGACCGATAGATTGTAAATAAAAAAATATCATAGTCGTGAACAATTTAAATAATTATCGTGTAACAATGCCGCTGGGGCGAGTTCAGATTGGGACGAATCGTCATGTAAATATTTAAAGGGAAACCACTCTACATGTTTTTGTTTTCTATTTTTATAAATGTTAGCATGTAAATTAAAAGGTAAATTAAAATCTGTGTTTCTTTTCTATATGCACATGTTTGCGAATTGCTAACAACAAAGAAACACTTTAACAGATAATCCGGTATTCACCAGGCACGTCTACGTAATTACCAAGAGGTTCGCCTGCAACCTTGACCTTGTCAAATACCGGATTAGCTTTGCATGTTTTTTTTGTTTCATTGATACACATTTGTATACCTATGCACTCCTTTACCAATGTGGTTACAAATAAGTATGTATCTCGCCGATAATGACGAATTATGCTAATATAAATATAAATGACAGCAAATAGTGTCGCTACAATGCGTGGTTACTAATTACCGACAGGTTCGAATTACCGGAATTATCACGTTCACTCCGTCGAGCAGTTTGTTTGGATATTAGTTTGGGCTTTTCGATTTATTTGTGTGAACTTGGATTTAGTTAACAAAACAAAATATAAGTTAGGTTACAAGCAACACGACTGAATGTGATTACCTACATGTATTTCCATGGCTAGGTACGGTTGACACTGTACATATTCACCGGAACATGGTATAGGGAAAGTGCAATACTACCACATACATTTTCGTATATGCAACTCTTTTTGTGCAACTCTTTTTTTCAAATATTTACAGACATGAACGGTGCAAATAAATTATCGTTATCGGAGATTAGTGAACTGGAAGAAGTCGTTGATGCTCTCAATATATGTATCGATTTGGCTATAAGTCTTGAAGGTCTCGATTCATTAGATGAATATAAGGAACGACTTAGACTCCATTATGATAAGCTACACGAAGGCAACCGAAGGACACAGGTTAGACTGGGTATTATATGAATGGAACGGGTTCTTAAATTACATCCAATATCACAAGGCCGTATTTCGGCTAGAAATAAATCGAATTATTGCGATATTTTGCATAAATGACGTCGAAACTTGACAAAAGTTCCAGAGCATATGAAATTTAAATATGTAAATGCTTTGATTTAACGACGGCACTGGCTCGATGATCTTGCATGTCGGGACCGACTATTTAAGTCCCCATCTGATAGGAATAGGCTGCACAAAGTTGTCTTGCCCAAGGACACGTCGAATCGGCCATTTCCAGCGGTCGAGATGTGAATCGAACCCGATCCGCAGTCCGACGCTCTACCTACTGAGCTAATCTTTTAATAATATTTGGTCACAATGTTTCTCTGGGAATGGTGCTTTGTTTTTCATACACACAAATGCGTTAACGTTTGTTTTCGTACGTAATAACTGCTTAACCCGTTACTGATTTCAATAAATTTCGTCTACGCCACACGTCTGCACACACAAGGACTGAGGACTTATGTTCATTTTATTATCAACGCTTCCAGTCTTCTCATGATGCCTACCACATTTGGGTCTGATCATAAATCTGATTTTGTATGGATGCTACCCAAATTCCCTTCGTTATAGGAATTATGATTAAAAGTATGTAGACTTATTATACTGAATTTATTACATGATCATAGCCAAAATGGCTGCCGAAATGGCTGCCAAAATGGCTGTGATAATGTAATAAATTCAGTATAATAAAAATTAATAAATGTATCCCAAAATTGAAAATTTCTCCCTCAAAGTATACTTTGCTAGAGAAATATACTTTGCAATGTTGGTTAAATAGGCTCCAGAACTGTGTAGCACATCTCCTGCTATACTGTGTTACCAGACATAATTATTATAGCATGTTACCCATGTAACCAATGCATAATAATGGGCACCTTTGTGCAAAGGTGGGGAGTTTGTGCCATATATCGGGTGAGTCGATAAACACTTTCACAAATTGAATGTCCTATATCTCCTACACTACTCAACATAAATAATGGAAACTTTGCATGAACATGTATCAGGATGTTGTAGATAACTTGTGTATACAAATAAATATCATCATACTTAACCAAGCACTTTACAAATGACCAATCATGTAATATGGTGGGTAAAACTGTACAATGTCGGTAGAGCTAACATTGCTGTTAATCGTACCAACGTCTATGCATGATGTAACATGGGGGCTAAAAATAGATTTATTTTAAATATTATTTTTTATTTCTGGACCGATTTTCAAAATCTAACTTTTGTTTTCTTAGTTACATCTTTTTCAAGCTATATCGCCTGGTTTCTGAGTCAATTTCCAATTTATTTCGTTTTTTAATCCTTCAGGATCAAAAAACGAAAAGTTTTGGAAATTGACTCCCATAGGAAAATAGTTTTTTTCGCAATAAAATCAATATTTGATGGATTTCTTTTTTGGGGAGGGTGACTTTTTTGTTATTGATGAAAAAGCACTTACATGTACTTTTAAATATGTTTTTAATGAGTTTAATGGCCAAATATTCGTCGGCAGCAAAACGTGGAACAGACAGTAGATACAATGGTCGATCGGCCCACCATCCTCTTCTACCACATTACGCAGACATTTATTCCATGAATAAATACTGCTTCTGATCTCAGGCAATGTCACTTTCTCCCAACAACTGAATCTCTGCTTTGAGTTCTGCTTCAGTGAACTGATCTTGTCGACGACTGTACATTTTCTCACCAAGAGAATCCCACACCGAGTTGTCCATTGGTTTACCTAAATGATGACTATGTGTTCCAGCAGGATGGTGCACCATCACATACCAGCAGTGCAACATAATATTATTTGGAGGATGCTACCCCAGAGTTCATGAAACAAGACGAGTGGCCGCCACAAAGTCCGGACTATAATCTAATGAAGAACTCGGTGTGGGATCCTCTACCGATATTGTAAATTTCTACGGAGCCCCGCACGGTTCACACGAAATAACAATTCATTCCCTCAATTTAACAATTCGTTCCCTAGAATTAACAATTCGTTTCAACGATATAACAATTCGTTCCCCACGAATTAACAATTCGTTCCCTCCAATTAACAATTCCTTCCCACGATATAACAATTCGTTCTTTCGATTAACAATTAGCTTCCACGAAATGACAATTCGTTCTCACCGCTGCCGATGTCTTTCATGAGTTGAAATTTTCTTTGAATAGGCCGCCGCAAAATTATATGCCGTCAGTATGAATGGTATTTGCCATTATTTATCGTTTTGAAGTTACTTGTTAGAGCGAAGCTTCAACACTATTACCTGCAACTAATTTCTCGTCGGCTGTACTATACAGTATATACTGACAACACAACACGTTCACTCCGTCGAGCAGTTTGTTTGGATACTAGTTTGTGCTTTTTGGATATATTTGTGTGAACTTGGATTTAGTTAACACAACAAAATATAAGTTAGTTTACAAGCAACATGACTGAATGTGATTACCTACATGTATTTCCATGGCTAGGTACGTTTGACACTGTATATATTCAACGGAACATGGTATAGGGAAAGTGCAATACTACCACATACATTTTCGTATATGCAACTCTTTGTGAAAACCAAATATGTACAGACATGAACGGTGAAAATAAATTATCGTTATCGGATATTAGTGAACTGGAAGAAGTCGTTGATGCGCTCGATATATGTACCGATTTGGCTATAAGTCTTGAAGGTCTCGATTCATTAGATGAATATAAGGAACGACTTAGACTCCATTATGATAAGCTACACGAAGGCAGCCGAAGGACACAGGTTAGACTGGGTATTATATGAATGGAACGGGTTCTTAAATTACATCCAATATCACAAGGCCGTATTTCGGCTAGACAAAAATCGCATTATTGCGATATTTTGCATAAATGACGTCGAAACTGGACAAATGTTTCAGAGCACATGCGGAAGTATATTCCGCATGTGCTCTGAAACTTTTGTCTACTTTCAACGTCATTTATGGAGTTTGTGTTGTATTATCTTCTCGCTGATAGACAGGATGAGATATGGGTATAGTCCATGTGCGTGCGTGCGTTTGTAATACGTTCATTTCTTAATAACATATGAAATTTAAATATGTAAATGCTTTGATTTAACGACGGCATTGGCTCGATGACCTTGCATGTCGGGACCGACTATTTAAGTCCCCATCCGATAGGACTAAGCTAGCACAAAGTTGTCTTGCACAAGGACACGTCGAATCGGCCATTCCCAGCGGTCGATGTTGGAATCGAACCCGATCCGGAGTCCGACGCTCTACCTACTGAGTTAATCCATATGAACTACTTCAATGCTTTTAATAATATTTTGTCACAATGTTTCTCTGGGAATGGTGCTTTGTTTGTCATACACACAAATGCGTTAAAGTTGTTTTTCGTACGTAATAACTGCTTAACCCGTTACTGATTTTAATAAGTTTCGTCTACGCCACACGTCTGCACACCCAAGGACTGAGGACTTATGTTCATTTTATTATCAACGCTTCCAAATGGTAGGTATAGATTATACTTACACATTTCCATCATTAGCCGATTTCACCAACACCGCAAAGTATTCATTTATTTTTCCTGAAATGCTTTATTTCATATAGAACTAACGACTGCATATATTTGATGATTAAAAGTATGTAGACTTATTATACTGAATTTATTACATTATCACAGCCAAAATGGCTGCAAAAATGGCTGTGATAATGTAATAAATTCAGTATAATAAAAATTAATAAATGTATCCCAAAATTGAAAATTTCTACCTCAAAGTATACTTTGCTAGAAAAGTATACTTTGCAATGTTGGTGAAATAGGCTCCAGAACTGTGTGGCACATCTACTGCTATACTGTGTTACCAGACATAATTATTATAGCATGTAACCCATGTAACCAATGCATAATAGCGGTTACAAATTGGCACCTTTGTGCAAAGGTGGGGAGTTTGTGCCATATATCGGGTGAGTCGTAAAACACTTTCCCAAATTGAATGTCCTATATCTCCTACACTACTCAATATAAATAATGGAATCTTTGCATGAACATGTATCAGGATGTTATAGATAACGTGTGTATACAAATAAATATCATCATACTTAACCAAGCACTTTACAAATGACCAATTATGTAATATGGTGGGTAGAACTGTACAATGTCGGTAGAGTTAAAATTGCTGTTAATCGTACCAACGTATATGCATGATGTAACATGGGGGCTAAAAATACATTTTTTTTAAATATTATATTTATTTGTGGACGGATTTTCAAAATCTACCTTTTGTTTTCTTAGTTACATCATTGTCAAGCTATCTCGCCAGGTTTCGGAGTCAATTTCCAATTGATTTCGTTTTTTGATCCTTGAGGAACGAAAAGTTTTGGAAATTGACTCCCATCGGAAAATCGTTTTTTCGCAATAAAATCAATATTTGATGGATTTCTTTTTTGGGGAGGGTGACTTTTTGGGTATTGATGAAAAAGTACTTTTAAATATTTTGTTAATGAGTTTAATGGCCAAATGTTCGTCGGCAGCAAAACGTGGAACAGACAGTAGATACAATGGTCGATCGGCCCACCATCCTCTTCTACCACATTACGCAGACATTTCTTCCATGAATAAATACTGCTTCTGATCTCAGGCAATGTCACTTTCTCCCAACATCTGCATCTTTGCTTTGAGTTCTGCTTCAGTGAACTGATCTTGTCGACGACTGTACACTTTCTCACCAAGAGAATGCCACACCGAGTTGTCCATTGGTTTACCTAAATGATGACTATGTGTTCCAGCAGGATGGTGCACCATCACATACCAGCAGTGCAACATAATCTTATTTGGAGGATGCTACCCCAGAGTTCATGAAACAAGATGACCGGCCGCCACAAAGTCCGGACTATAATCTAATGAACAACTCAGTGTGGGATCCTCTACCGATATTGTACATTTCTACGGAGCCCCGCACGGTTCCCACGAAATAACAATTCATTCCCTCAATTTAACAATTCGTTCCCTAGAATTAACAATTCGTTTCCACGATATAACAATTATTTCCCCACGAATTAACAATTCGTTCCCTCCAATTAACAATTCGTTCCCACGATATAACAATTCGTTCTTTCGAATTAACAATTAGTTTCCACGAAATGGCAATTCGTTCTCTCAAGTTAACAATTCATTCCCTCGAATTAACAATTCGTTCCCACGATATAACAATTCGTTCCTCACGAACTTACAATTCGTTCGTTAATTCGTGGGGAACGAATTGTTAAATTGAGGGAACTAATTGTCTATTCGTGGTGACGAATTGTTAATTCCAATGCACCGAAAATAGAAAGCACGCATCTGATTGGTCAATTGAAAACACAGCCTATAAAATATGAAAAATCAAAGCATTTAATATAGTGTCCATATAGTCAATCAACAGAAGCTGGCCGTATGGGGACCAGCTATTTCGCCCTTAGGGCAGTAGATGAGCCAAGTCAATATGACATTGGAAATAACCCTGACAGACACACATAGATAGGCACGCACCCACAACATATACATACACAATCCAGATACATACACAGCTCACTCAAACATAAACCAGATGCAGTCCTCGCGGTGTAGCCAGACGCCTACGACACCAACAAATATAAGCTCAGAACCAAACAAAACAAACTTAGTCCCCCCTCCTCGGGGACAAGGCCTCGCTCGTGTCTACCACCCACTCAGTGGGAGGTGGCCTAGGCCGCTGTGCACCCGACATCGGGTCGTTTACTTTGTGTTGCATAATGGGCAGTGTCATGCTATATGCGCCTTGGGATCTGTGGCGGAATGAGCTGCCTGGTGGTTGCCAGTGGCGGCCATGTGAGTGGCTTGGGCATGGCTTGCCTGACTCCTCGTCGCTGCGGGTGGCGGTTGTGGTTGCGGTGCCGCCGGTTGCGGTGCGGAGCCTCCGGTTGTCACTGGCTGCGGTGTCCCGGTCTGCTGTGGGTGGGTCGGTGGCTCGGCTGCGGCTCGGCCTGCTCGGCCTGCGCTGTTGCTCCTCTGTGGGCGTTGCCCATATCACGTGGATCCGTCTCTGCTTGGTCTGTCTTGCCTCGTCCATCCCTCTAATAGCATTAGCCGGTAATATAACAATGTAATGGCTGAGTCTCCATATATCATGTGCACGCACACTCGGCCCTCTTCATTTAATGCACATATTTCGACTGTATCGCATATATTAGTAAATTCGGACACAAATGGGCCAACGGCCATTGGCCTGATCATTTACGGGCACATGCCCGTGTATGGAAGGTCTTCGAGCCATTTCCCACCCTTAGATATAATAAATACAAATAGCATATAAAATCTACATTTTACCAGTCTGTGTTTTACAACTTGACACATTTATGTAACCCCATTACGCAAACATTGTATTAGCGAGCCTACCTCACCACCCCCCGGTTACCTATGTAAACAGCGGGTTTGGTGAGGTTGCCGCGCAATAGGTAATGCGGTCAAATAGGTCACGATGCAGTGACTATTTTCAATCAATAACTTATGTTGTAAGCGATTGTAATGTGTATTTTCAATATTTATATTATTAAAATGTATCATATCGGTACCCCTTTAAGTAATATTTGTATATTTTAAATGTAATGATGTTGTCATGAAGCGCATGAATATAAGTATTAATTAATCCAGTTTATATTGAGGCAAATCACACAGCCTAAAAACATAGTGCTGGAGTATAAACCATAGTATCGTATATTATTCATAAGTATATCACTATTAAACATTAATTACAATATGTATGCATATTATTAAAACAGTAGATACTACCGCTGTTTCGCTGTATGTGATATTTATAACAAAATATTTTTTTTATTCGTTCGCGTATGGATTTCTGTCACACAAAGCGCCATTTTCAGTTCATATTTTGACCTGTGCATATGAACCGGACTAAGTTTAAACAACGCTCGATTCCGTCCAATTCAGATTTCTCTGCAGAATGTTCAGACTAACTACATATTAAGTAATGTTGCTAAATAAGTGTTAACGGTTAGAACATGGTTATCACTAAAAGGAAGAAACCACAGTCGTATTATTGAAAAATAAGATTTACCTGAGACCTCATGGAGGCCGCCATTAATCCAGTGTAAACAATAGACCGTGTGATCCCATTTCCTGAGTAGCCCCCGCTTAGTGAAACGATGTGCTAATCATGATATTATGTTCCCCAATCATTGGAAACGGTTTGAATTTCTCGGTAAAAACTACGAAAGTCATAAAAAAATAACGATGTATATTTAACATTGGATACGCTTAAACGGTATTACTCTCTCATCGGATCGTCAGTTGTCGTCGATAGCGATTTAACGTACTGATCTGGTCTTAATTTATTGTCAACTTTCAACGCCATTTACAGAATATATGGTTAATTTTGGAAATAATAACGGCAAATTACGATGACGTCTGCTCTGAAATATCTGTCAACTTGCGGACGTAATTTAAGGAAATCGATTATATTTTAAGGCTACATCTGTGACTAATTACGAATTTATGTATGGTCTTTGGCTACACCCGACACATTACACAGATCTAGTTGTAAATACACGTCGCTTTGTGTGGGGAAAAAATCGATAATGCGTAGTTGTGTGTGACGAGGTGTTGATCTGATGACACCACACAGCTGTGACCCTTAGGCAATGTTTTGAAATTGACGTATCGTTTTGATGTGTGCCGCAACACCTCACTGTCGGAGACAACATGACAATTAACGATATACTCTCGATTATACACAGATCTATTAGACGGCTGGTTATTTAAAATAAAGAGTAGTTCAGTACATCTTCGCCGATATTGTTTTTAGAAAATCAGTAATATTTTCCGTAAATGGTGTTGAAAAGTTGACAAAAATTCTATCACCGTATTTAGTTGTGCCGATATTGTTTTAAAAAATCAGTAATTTTTTTCCGTAAATGGTGTTGAAAATTGACAAAATATATAGCCGCATTTCTCCGATATTCGTTTAGAAAATCACCAATATTTTCTGTAAATGGTGTTGACACAAAATGCAGCGTTCACGCGGAATTCAAATAAAATACAAAATAATAATTTAATAAATAGACGCCGATGGCTACTGTGTTTGCGGCCAGTGAATTCTGGTCGTGGTAGCCACAGGCGCAGTTCGAACAGTGTTGTGAGCAGATGGAGGACAATAATTATTTCAAATTCATAAAAAAATGTTTGCTGTCCGAAAATTAATTAATTGTGACAGCCAAAAAAAAAAGATTTTGGGACAGTAAAACATTATATGGTATAGACAGTGTAGACAGTACCTCAAACTTAAAAAAACAGTAACAAACTGTCTGTGTATATATTACTTAAACTTAAAACATCAGTAACAAATTGTCTGTGTATATATTACTTAAAGGCAGACACTTTAATTGTTGGTAAGTTTCTATCAATTTATAGGTATTTTTATTAAAATCATAAAATTGTGAAAATATTAAAAAATATTAAAATCACAAAAATAATATATATGGACAAATTTTTTTTATACCACGTCGAGGTTTGAAACCCCGACCCTTTCGGGAATCGGTAATCAAATCATTGAAGTCGGCGACCTTAACCTCACGACTGTTGCGCCATTTATGACAATCACAGTTATACAGAAGTGCTATCAGTATTACGCCACCATTTGAACGTAATAATTATTAAATTATTTGCAACTCCATCTACAACACACCGTTACAGAGATACGCTATTGAAACAACATGTATTAGTACCCATAACATAACAAAGTAATGTATCATTATATATCACAGGAGATAGCTTAAAACTATATATCCTAATCATAAACAGAACAATCCGCTTGGCTCGTATGGAAATAGTTCGCGTGATATTGATTATCTCCCTTGCCGAAAGTAGTTCAGTGATTTATTAATTCCAAATAAGACGTGTTTGCGTAATGCTACGCGCTTTTGTAAGCAAAGGTCAGCGGCGGGGTATCCAAATATCTATTACACAAATAATTTTCGGTACATTTTCGGTTATCCATTCTTCCATATGAACCACAGGTTGAAGTAACGGACCGAGGTCTATAAATACATTAAATATGCCTAAAAGCATCAATGAATGAAGATTTTTTTTTTTTCACCCTCCATATACTCCATTATCAAAGGTTGATAAGTTTTTAATAGGCCGAACCCGGACGGGCTCGAGACAACGGACTCTCACGAATCGTCAACCGATTTATATTATTCTCGCCTATTGCAGAAGTTGGGACAATGTTAGTATTTCGCAACGATATATTCCCCGATGCGCTATGTCAACGCGTTTTCGAGCTATCGATTGTGTTTAAACAAAATTATCATCATTGCTAGGTCGGGAAAGAACCGGACCATTTCCCAAGCCGATACTGCTATATAACAGAGTAAACATCGGGTTCAAACTACACTTTTACGTCGTCCCGGCCCGTAAAGAAATATTTTGCATAGAAAAAACATTGTTTCCAATCGAACATTTGATAAAACCTACAGTTATACCCGTCCTGTGCGTCACGACAGACAACTTAATCGCACAGACATTTCTATCATTTCTCGGGAAGCCATTTTGTATAAACATCGTGGGACAGGTTTATTCGCCGGAACTCGTGCACTTACTATGTGGTAAAAAACGGAACTTTTATAAACGGTTATAATTCATATTTTATAATACCTATGTTGATGGTAAAAGTATCAAGTTAAAGGTATGTCTCTCTACTAAGATTTGGTATGATATGTATGTGTGCTAGGGATGGATGTGGCTCCCGGTCGGGGAATGTACTTCGCGTTATGTTGTATGTCTTAACCGCTGATCATCCCTACACTAGGCACGTAATCGTTCCCAGATTCAGATTTTGGGGTGTACTGTCGGGAGGGTGTTGTGGGTGATTACTACGGGTGAAGGGTGACTGAAGTGGGACTGGGGGACTGAAATATCCATGAGGAGCTAAGGGAGACACCAATGAATCACTAAGTATGCCACTTTCGAGTGGGTATTTGTAGCACTGGGTAGTACCAGTATGTAACATGTGATCAGGACACGTGGCTGAATTGTGACTGGTGACTGAACTGTGACTGAAGGGGGCTGAGGAATCTTGGGGCAGAACAGGTGACACTCGGACGTAAGCGTGTTAAATTCTCATTTAAGATTGTCCCAGGTATGGGCAGAGACATCTTAAAATAAATCCTTGATATGGGGCAATACGGCTTGACAATTAGTTTACGGCAGGGACGGCGGAAGTGGGGCGGGGGGCAATAATTTTGTAATAAAGCACATATTATTATCCTCAAACTTGCTGAGAATGCAGGAAATGGCGTTTCACTCCTCTTAGATTTCAAAAAAATCCTGTGGAGCATACCTCCGGACCCCTAACAACATCCAGGCCTTTCGCAACATCCAGGCCCTTTGCCTCAGGGCAGGTTTTGGCACAATATTTAATCAGATTTGCATTCTGGAACAGATTGATAAATTAGTCCGAATTTGACATGAAAGAAAAATTGGATATCACAGATTTTGCATGTAGAAATAGTTCATTCCGTAAATCAAAATAATATATATAACGAGTACATCGGTCATCTGTAATTATGTACCTATAGTGCAGGCTACGTAATGATTAATGAACAGTGTAAGAAGCCCAGATTAGACTCAAACACGTACACATTTTAAAAATCGATTAGAAAATAGCATACACGCATATACGGTCTGCATCCGCGCAGTCTGATCATATTATACACATATCATGCCTATAGCAACTGAAATATTATTAATGTTATTTGTGTGAATAACTTTCTAATTCCATTGATAATAGTGCAATTCACGTTCATAAGGATGATAATGCTGAACTGGACTATATTGCTCTTTTTTTATTACCAGATTTGTGTAACGTTAAATTATGAGACCCTAATAAAAAGTGTTTCTCTTAAATTTGCAGTACGGTAAATATGTTCTACTGATTTGTAATTTCAGCATAGACTTTGTCTTATGTGATTATCTTTGACATAATTGCAAATTGCAATACTTAATATTATTTCATCTTTATTTGATATGGTTAGAAATAACTAACGTAATTCCCTTTTTACATACACGGGAATTATAAATCTTGGTCAGACGACCAGTAGTTTACAAAATTACTTACGCTAGTTGTAGCTATTTGTATCGTTGCATGTTTTATCTTGATTTCACGGCAATATTAACGAGATTTCCAACGATTATCAAAACTAGTATTGGTGACAGTGTCACAAATTATAAAATTGTCAATAAATGGAAATGTGTTGTTTTTATTTACAGGGAATTAAGGAGTATCATCGCGAATTATTGACTGCCTACTAAACTTCATTGAACTTTATTTGTACAAAGGAAGAATATGGGAGGCTTTACACGCGCGACATATATAAAGTAGAATTGCAACTCACACTAGGCAATTACATATTAAGTTTCCGTGAACTTACGCAAATTCCAAGTACTGCAATATAGTTATTCATCTTAAAGTGACACTGTCTCGGATATGCTAGGACATTTTGAAAACAACTAATCAACAACTGTTTATGTGTATCGTGTTCGGAACGAAGTGTGCTCCAAAAGGTTGCGTAATAATTGCATACGACCATCGTCCGACCGCCCAATGTCAAGGTCACTGAGGATGTATGTTCATCTTGTTTGTAAGGCAAAACTGTTGAAATGAGATAATGATAATTTCCCAGAGGCCAACCCACACTTTTAGCGTGGCCATTCTGTATCCTTGTGACTGGAGAAGTTACGATTTGCACATCCATCCGCGCAGTCTGGTCGGGATCTGCATTGTTCACCATTCACTCGGACAAGGAACGGGTATAAGTCATCATCAGACTGTAGGCGTGTGCTGGACAATCAAACCGAGGAATCTACTCTCTGTTCCACGTTTTGCTGCCGACGAACTTTTGGCCATTAAACACATTACATCTTAAACATATTTAAATATCAGTACTTTTTCATCCATATCAAAAGAGTCACCCTCCCCAAAAAAGATTATTTGATAAAATTCCGTCAAATATTGACTTTATTGCCTATTTATTTCCTATGGGAATTTAACATGGGGGCTAAAATAGATTTGTTTAATACTTTTTTATTTGTGGACCGATTTTCAAAATCTAACTTTTGTGTTCTTAGTTACATAATTTCCAAGCTATCTTGCCAGGGTTCGGAGTCATTTTCCAAAACAAAATCGTTTTTTGACTCCTCCCCCACTGCTACCTCCTGTTTTCCTCCCATGTTATCTTTCCCAAAGGAAAATCGTTTTTTCGCTATACAATCAATATTTGATGGAATATCATCAAACAAATTTTTTTTGGAGGGTGACTTTTTTGTTATTGTTGAAAAAGAACTTTCATTTAAATATTTTTTAGATTTAATATGTTTAATAGCCAAAAGTTTGTCGGCAGAAAAACGTGGAATAGACAGTAGTAACATATATGTGGCTGTGACTGACAAAACATCGTGATTATGGTGTTAGCGACCAGTGTAGATCCAGATCAGACTGTGCATCCGCACAGTCTGATGAGGATCTGCACTGTTCACAAATCCATCAAAGAAACAACCGGCATGCTTCTAACAAGCAACATTGATCGTTATCCGACTACCGCAGTGTGATATTTGATCAGGAGCTGAATTGGTCACAAATCATATAAGCATCATTTCTCCAGTCACAGCCACATATTATAAGCCCCATTTCTCCAGTCACTGCCACATAATATAAGCCTCATTTCTCCAGTCACTGTCACATATTATAAGCCCCATTTCTCCAGTCACTGCCACATATTATAAGCCTCATTTCTCCAGTCACTGCCACATATTATAAGCCCCATTTCTCCAGTCACAGCCACATGTTATAAGCGCCATTTCTCCAGTCACTGCCACATATTATAAGCCCCATTTCTCCAGTCACTGCCACATATTATAAGCCCCATTTCTCGAGTCACAGTCACATTTTATAAGCCACATTTATCCAGTCACAGCCACATATTATAAGCCACATTTCTCCAGTCACTGCCACATATTATAAGCCACATTTCTCCAGTCACAGCCACATATTATAAGCCAGATTTCTCCAGTCACTGCCACATATTATAAGCCCCATTTCTCCAGTCACAGCCACATATTAATAGCCAAATTTCTCCAGTCACAGCCATATATTATAAGCCACATTTCTCCAGTCACTGCCACATATTGTAAGCCCCATTTCTCCAGTCACTGCCATATATTATAAGCCACATTTCTCCAGTCACTGCCACATATTATAGTCACATTTCTCCAGTTACAGCCACATATTATAAGCCACATTTCTCCAGTCACAGCCGCATATTATAAGCCCCATTTTTACAGTCACTGTCACATTTATGGGACATTATCAGACATACCAAAACATTTTTAACCGATATGACAAATCAGTGCGTGACAAACACAATTTCATAAATTGTCAGCAAATTTAAGCGCACGAAGGACAAAATGTCAGTAAATTTAAGCGCGCAATCGACAAAGTGCCAATTCACGAAAAATAATTGCACCCGACATTCATATACATGAAATTATGAATATTAATAGTATGGTGTCATGCAGATACGATCTTTATTATCTCGTCTCATAAAAAAAAAACCCACAGGTGTTTGAACAGATGATCATTATTTTGGCGTCATAAGGGTATTTTGGGTAATTGGCATAGTTATATGCAACTACTAATGCTCAATATTACTCACGATAGCCAATTATCTACACATTCACGTTCCGAACTTTCGGACCACTTTTATAAAGTGCCCACTCAATTATAGTTATACGTCGTGTAATTGGTGACGTAAATTGTAGGTTGGTAACAATGCATCTAAACCTCCAGAGATACCGAAATAATCCACAAAACACCGAACTATGACCGTTCTTCAAGAACCTGAGAATCACAACACAAATCCTGAGATCCGAAGAAATGATAAGAAAACCAGAGAGTTAGTCTTAAAGGCGCATGCCCACTCAGTAGGCACAAACTGTTCTTTATATCAGAGACAATTTCCGAGACATTTTCTGGAAAAATAACTATTCATTCACCATTACACCACGTATTGATTGTCATTATTATACATTTTATATCAGACGTAACTTTCCACACTTATTTCAGGGGCAATAACCGTGTTTCCTTAAAATGTTAACGTACATTACTCTTTATACTCTATATTTATGTTCTGATGTGCAATTATCATACTTTATAATCTGTGGAAAATATTATATTTCAGGTGACGCATTTAAGTAGTATAAATAATAAAAAAATATCACGACTCATTTAATAGCCTGATACCAACGCGCGTCACAATCAGTAAAATAAATATAAGTAAATGATTATATCTGTATAGCGGCCACTCGTACTTTTAGAACTGGTGGAATAGTGACATAATTATACACTTACATGTATTTAATTCCTATATATGACAGTTAGTGCCTACTGAGTGGGCATGTACCTTTAAATTCTGAGGTTTGTCAGGCCTGTATTATCACCTGACCATCGGTTACAGATCGAGAATGCCATCGTCCGAGCGGGAAAAGAGGATGAGCGCAAACGACAGACGCTGGTGGCGGTGATGGAGGAGCTACTGCGCATGCTCCGCCGCCATAACACAGACAACGTCACCTGCCGGCACAGCCAGATGCTGGGAGATCTGCTGAAGACAGAGGGCATCACTAACAACCTGGAGGACGATTGTCTCACGAGGATCGACAACACTCAGCACGGGGAGTGCCTCGTTCTGGTGACCGGTATGGCAGCCGTCTTCGGGTGGTGATTATCACTCAGGCTCATTTGTCACTGTGGCTGGAGGAATGGGGCTTATGAGTTGTGTGACCAGTGTAGATCCAGATCGGCCTGTGCATCCACACAGTCTGATCAGGATCTGCACTGTTCGCCATTCCATCAATGATACAATCTTCATTTTCAAATACGAGCAATACGAGATCGTTATCAGAGTGGAAGAGCGTGCTTTATTTTATCCGGATCTACACTGGCCACAAATGCTATAAGATATATTTATTCAGTTGTTGCCACATTTCTGAAAAGCACGACGGGTGTTTCATTGATGGAATCGCGAACAGTGCAGATCCTGATTGCAAGAACCATGATCCCCAAGCACATATACATATAGAGAATAACAGGCTAATGCATTTTGATATCAAGTTTATCAGGCAATGCTATGAAAGGCTTACCGTACAGCTATGCGTGCAAAAGATGATAGCTAACATTTCCATTCACATATTTTTTTTTTAGCTCTGTTTCCAATGACCACAACTGTCATTACATTATTCCCATTATCCGCCGGTCACATTGCTGAGCGTATACTGAAATCTGATTTCGTTTGATTAAGTTTCCCAGTATTTACACATCTAGTGCGTATATTTATTTATCAAGTCAACGAGCAGAGGCATATACATATAAATTCCTAAATCCTTGCATCGAGTGATAGCAAACAAATGGCAACAGATGAAGCCAGCTCGTCTATGTAAAATCTCGCTCTGATCACATTTTGCTTGTCATTGCATGCAGGCGAGATGTCGGCGGGCAAGTCGAGCGTACTAAATCTCCTGTTCGAGGAGGACATCCTGCCCGTGCATACGAACAGTTCCACGTCGGTGATCACCATCGTGCGCTACAGCAAGCGGAAGTGGGCGCGGGTTGTGTACAAACCTGGCGGCGGGAACGACCGCGAGTTCGACCTGGATACCGAGGGACTGAAGCAGCTGAGTGAGATAGCGTTCATGGATAGCGCCAGCGAGCGGGAGAACCACAATGTTAAGGAGGTTCAAGTATACCTACCGCTGCCTCTCCTAAAGGTAATCAAATTAAACGTTTAAGGTGCATGCCCACTCAGTAGACACAGAATGTTCTTTATATCAGAGACATCATCCGAGACATTTTCTGTCAAAATACCCATTCATTCACCACTACCCCAGGTATTGATTGACATTATTATTATACATGTTATATCAGACGTAAGTTTCCACACTGATATTAGGGGCAATAACCGTGTTTCCTTAAAATGTTAAAGGACATTACTATTCATTATCTGTATTTATTTGTTTGATGTGCATTGATCAAACTTTATAATCCGTTTAGTATTTAGTATAAATAATTAAAAAAATGGCATGCCTCATTTGCATATGAAAATAGCCTGATACCACCGCGAGTCACTATCAGTAAAGTAAATATTAATAAATTATTACATCTGTATAGCGCGCACGTGTAGTTTTTAAAACTGGTGGAATTGCGACACACTTATACACTTATTTAATTCCTATAAAGAACATTCTAATGCACCGAAAATATAAAGTACGCATCTGATTGGTCAATTGTAATTACAGCCTATAAAATATGACAAATTACAGCATATAAAATCTCCGTTTTACCAGTCTTGACAGATGAATGTAAACCTACGCGCTTTTGTAAACAATGGCCAGCGGCAGGGAATCCAAATACATGTATCTATTTCCCAAATCATTTTCGGTACATTTTCGGTTATCCATTCTGCCATATGTACAACCGAAAGCGGAAAAGAGAATCGACCAACGACTGACACACATGACTTCAGGGACAGTGTGGCCCTTCAACAAATTCCCAAAAAATTACCCCATTTGCCCAAAATATAGAAAGATTTACAGAAAAATGCTCAAATGCAAACTCAATATGCCAGTTCCAGCCTATAACTTTACGAATTCCAATGTGCGCATACATGACTATACATAATAAACTGTATTGCAGATGGGTAATCACACGAATTAGGCGTAAATCCTGGGAAATCCTGTTCAATTCCGTTGACACTTGTTGACATTTGCTTTGTAAAAATCACGCGAACTCAATGTAGAAATGTTGACATTTCTTTAAATGAATAAAAGCAATTAACTGTTGCAACTACACATAGAAAAACAATACAATTGTTAAAATAAACTTTAGAGTTGAATAAATGTATTAATGTCTTAGAAGTCCCGTTAATCTCAATTTGAAATGGAATATTCTTCGGCGGAGATACATTTCTTCAAATTCATTTGGTGTGAGGCGGTTATCGATGACGACAACAACCTGTTGACGTATTGAAAAATCCGATGTTCATGATATGCTACGACGTTGCAGAAAACAGGGAGCACACTAGGTGCATTAGAATGGGGATAATCATGCTTTGTTTTTCGATTTGGAGCGGTATGTGTGAGGTTTTATGGTCTGAGAATCAGTTTTACGGCTCCGCTAACGCGTCGCCGTAAAACTGTTTCACAGACCATAAAACCTCCCACATACCGCTCCAAATTGAAAAATAAAGCATGTGTATCCCCTAATGTTAATGCCTAGTGAGTGGACATATACCTTTAAAGACGGCAAACGAATTTTTTTACATGCCTGTCGTTGTTTGACACCGCTTACAACCGTGTACAAACGTACAGCGCGTGCTCTTTGACCGTGGCTGTAGACAAAATGCTCATTTCGGGACAAAGCCAATACCTACGCAATGCATGTGTCTCATGACGTTACTAGAACGCGCCCTTAAGTCACCAGATAGTTCACAACGGTTGCACAGAACTTTTGAAATTGATGGGGCACCTGTATCACGCTACGTGTGCTGCGGCCCCCTGGATATATGATTATATGTGTGTAAATCAGCTGTTTGAATGGAACGGGTCATCATATTACCGAAAATACTGCATATATGCTCAAATTACACGATATTTCGGATGGAAATGTAGCAATAACGTTCGACCATGTCCAGCCGCGGGTAAACGTTTACCCACGGCAGCTGGGCATTGTCGAACCTTTTATAAACGCTATTTATACAATTCTTATACTCGATCTAAGCAACTGTGTCACATTTACAGGCCACGATGATATAATTGGGAGTGAGAGCAGTAACGAACGATACGCCAGTAACCTATTTCACCAACATTGCAAAGCATACTTGTCTAGCAAAGTATATTTTGAGGGAGAACTTTTCAATTGAGGAATAAATTTATTAGTTTTTATTTTACTGAATTTATTACATTATCACAGCGAAAATTACTGAATTTATTACATTATCACAGCCATTTTGGCTGTGATAATGTAATGAATTCAGTATAATAATTCTGCATACTCAAGTTCAATCATCAAATATATGCAGTGGTTAGTTCTATATGAAATAATGCATTTCGGGAAAAAATAAATGTTTACTCCCTGAAAGTATACTTTGCTAGATAAGTATGCTTTGCAATTTTTATGAAATCAGCTACAGCTGGTACGGCTGGAAATACATTAATTTTACTTCAGAAACTCCAGTGCCGGGACCGGAGATGAACCCAGACCATCAGGGTGACCGTCGGAGGTGCAACGTCTCGGTTACAATCCACTCAATAGTGACTCATACCACACTGACCTTTATTTCAGTCGGGCCTCGTTTTGGTTGACACTCCTGGGATTGGCGAAAATGAGTTCCTGGAAATGGAACTCATGAACTTCATCGACGAGAACCGGATATTGGGCTTCATGTACGTCATCAAAACGGACAATGCCGGCGGAGTGCAGGAAGACAGGGTATGTCAACCCTCTCACCCCTAAGTGACTGGAATTAACACCTCATATTATTTTTTAGACAATACCCTTTGATATACGCTGTTTGCAAAAATTATAGATGTATGTAATGTTGAAAGGGTCAAAGCAGGATAATTTCAATACTGTACTAGTAATCTTAGATCATGATCTTAATCAAATTTCCAAAATCGTATCACTGATTTATTAGATACAATAGGAACACAGAGAGTTAACAACCCCATATGTATGCAAAATGCTGAAACAAATAATAACACAAGCATATGTATTACAGTTGTTGAGTCTGTTGAAACTGGTTGTGCATAAACAACGGTCATCGAGTCTGGGACACTTCAACCCGAAGTCAGCCCTGTTTGTGTGTAACAGGTGGGACCTGGTAAAGACAGCAGAACAGGAGAAAGTTCGACAAAACGCCATTAAACAACTTTCAGCCTGTTGGCCAAGCTTTGATGAGTCTCAGGTATGTGTTGCATAATTATGTTGCGTATTTGCTTCATTGATGGACGTACTCCGCTATTCTTAGCGTGCACATTCTCATGTATGTGTTGCCTATTACTTATGTGTTTGTTGTATGGAGGGACGTACGCCGCTAGTCATAGACTGATCATCAGTGCCCGTTTATGGAAGACTCTCTGATTGCCGTTGTCGCTTACCCGTTACACGGGTACAATTCAACCCTGTTTGCCAAGACGTATCACATATGAGGCAAGCCATGTAATTTAGTACTAGTACATAAGAAGGTGTGCGATAGCTCATGAAAAAACTATTACAACATTTATGATATCTTCTGTAAATGTCGTTGGAAGTTTCCGGAATGTTCATCGCAAAGGCGGAATAGAATTCCGCATTTGCACTGAACATTTCGTAAACTTTCGACGCCCTGTAAAAAAATATCACAATTTCTGTAAATACCTTTCATGAAAACTCCCACACGTTTGGTACAATGTCATATTGCTTGTATCATATGGCATTTTTTCTCACTCCTTCAAGATGGTGTTCTTCTCCACTGGTAAAGCGGCTCGCGACGTGGATGCCGATGCCGATTATATCAACGACAACTATAAACTGTTCCTAGAAAGTCTAAGGGATATGTTCATAACATCATTAGAAAGGCGGATAAAGCTATCGTACAAGTAGGTTACAGAGTCGCATGTGTTACGCTTGTACTGTGAAGCCTCGCCTACCTGGGTGCGCGCCATTGTGTTCATGTTGGAGGTGGTTGATCAGGGCTCCAGATAAAATTATTAATTGAGTATTGCCACTCCTTCATTTCTGAAGCAAATGGGTATTTCAAAATTTTAATTGTGTAAAATAAACCCACACTACTGTTTACACATCAACAGACAGCAATTATTAAATAGTTTGCTGCGAAATGAAAACATGTCTTGGCATTTCTTTAGAATTGTCTCCTTGGAGACAATTCTAATGAAATACCAAAATGTTTTTTTAATGGAAAATAAGAAAAATATGCTATATTTGTGGTATTTTTTATTGTTTTCTGCAGCATGGTAAAAGTACCACCAATTTTGTATTGCTTTTTGATACTCGCTACTTCTGATTTCAATTGGGTTTTCGGCAATGGTATTTGGGTATTTAAGCAAATACGCAGCTTATCTGGAGCGCTGGTTCATAATTATGACATATGGGACGTAATGAAATGTGTTCAGTCTAGTGATAACTACAGAGGTTTGGTGACTGGTACCTTCGTGGCGGATGTAAACTCTCTATAAATGTTTGTCATATGTGGCTGTGACTTGAGAAACGGTGCTTATGCGATGTATGGTCTGTCTAGGTATTGACCTTTTAGCACATTCCTGTCGCCTGGTAAAGGAATACCTGTATTGCTTGTTGGAAGCATGACGGGTGGTTCCTGCTCTCATCCGGATATACACTTGTCATAAAACACATCAGCCCCATTTTCCGGTCACAGCCGCATGTCAAGAAGAAGAACCATATTGATGGTAACGAGTGTATGTAGAGTTCGCAGTCTTTAGAGGATTCACTGTACATGTGTGTCCATTATGAAGCAGGATTTGTTGATTTTCAAACTGTTCTGACATTAAAAGATTCTCCCCATTCCTGATATATTTATCGTCTGTTATTCATAGTTAACCATACATCGATGGACGTATTTTGAAAGGAATGTCATGCTTCTTTACATGTCTTTATATTTCAGGTGGATTGAAAATGTGCTAAAAAGAACCGTTCACCATTTAAAATCGGTGGTAAGACGTTTAGACTACTCAGCTAAGGATTTACAGGAGAAATCTGAAAGTGCCAAGTCAAAATTAGCACTTTTAAAGACGAGATCTGACTGCGTTGTGGAGAAGATGAACGATATTCTAGATGCAGAGTCGCGTCTATTATATGATAAGTTTAGGGACTACGCCAAAACATCAGCCTGCAGGTTCAAACTAACGTGTAGCTGGAGCTTAGACGAACTTCCGAATGTATCGTCAGGTTTGGGTGACTGGCCGTGGATTAAAACGCGAATCCATGAAGCTTTCTACATGAGACTCACAGAAAGTGTCATAGAATGGGACAAGGACCATGGAGTAATAGACGACGTGGAAAAGAACATGTCAGCAACGATCAAACTCGAACTGCATCTTCTAGAAACGGAATTAGCAGAGATTGAGAAAGAAATCCAAGATGACTCTTCTTCTGATTCATCTGATGAGATGTCTAAATTGTGTAAAAGCAGCAGAGCTAGTTTTGAAACAATGGGCCCGATGAAAAGAATGTATTTATCGAATGAACAGAAACTTCGTTTGCAGCTAGCCGCTAGAAGTATTAGTCCCTTCAAGAGTCTATTTGATATTTTACGAAATCCAGCTAAAGTATCGGACTACAAGAAAAATCCGAAAAAGGTAGCGGAAGCTATATCCAAAAATCTATATGAGTGTTTAATGAGTAAGTCTGACGATGACGACAGCGGATTTATGCCATTTGTTGATTTATTACTGCAGAGACCGAAGGAATACATTCTGGCAGTGGGTAGGAAGATTCAATTTATCATATTGTCCAACCATCTGTTGGTGAACCATTTCCAACAATCAATCAAAGAAGAAAGGCAGCACCAGAAGGAATACGAGGAGATGATGACGCTGTCAGAGAGCCTACGTCGCCGGCTGATGATCTATGGCGAGGGGTATATATTCGTCAATGATTTCATGAAGGGGGGAATACAACTACCGCAGCACCACACGGAGGATGGAGCGAAGGTGTCCGTTGTCTTTAAGGTTAGTAGATCATTTGTTTATAGTCGGGCCTGGACATAAGGTGCTAGCTGAGATATTTTCTGATAACGATGTAACCAATATAAAACTATTTCATTGGAAATTTCAATATTTTCAGTATTTTCAGACAAGTAGTTTATGTCACATGTATCGCGTCTCATTTTGTGATAATGAAGCAGTAGTTTTAACCCTTTCAACCCTCAGGAACTGGAATGGACTGTGATATGCTAATGTTCCGACCAATCCAATGGTCACAAAATGATTTTCAGATTCTTCCATTAATGAAAAGGGGGTGTTTTTGTTCTCAAAAATATTAAAATTACTTTCCAAAAGTGCAGATCCTGATGAGACGGCTCGTAACGAGCCGGCTCATCTGGATCTGTACTTTTTGCATGAAGCAGTAGTTTTAATACATCAAATGAAAGATATCATCTTATGTATACGGATGCCAACTTCTGATATACATGGTGTTCCGACATATTAGAGGTCATTACACAGTTATTTGTGTTTTGTAAAGGTTGGCGATATCAATGGAGGACATGCAATAATTGTCATCGAGGTTCCATCCTGGGAACAATCTTATCACCATGTGTATTTACCAAGTATGCACAATATAGGTTCGACCATGTCCAGTCGAGGGTAAACGTTTTCCATGGCACGAGGGAACTGTTTGAATCTCAAGGCCGTAGGCCGCGGGTTCAAATGGTTCCCGAGTGCCACGGCAAACTTTTACCCACTGCTTGAGATATTTTCTGATAACGATGTAAGCAATATAAAACCATTTCATTGGAAATTTCAATATTTTCAGTATTTTCAGACCAATAGTTTATGTCACATGTATTGTGTTTCATTTTCTGCTAATGAAGCAGTAGTTTTAATACATCAAATGAAACATATCATCTTATGTATACAGATGTCAACTTCTGATATACATGGTGTTCCGACATATTAGAGGTCATTACACAGTTATTTCTGTTTTGTAAAGTTTGGCGGTATCAATGGAGGACATGCCATAATTGTCATCGATGTTCCATCCTGGGAACAATCTTATCACCATGTGTATTTACCAAGTATGCACAATATAAGTTTCGACCATGTCCAGTCGAGGGTAAATGTTTTCCATGGCACGAGGGAACTGTTTGAATCCCAAGGCCCTAGGCCGCGGGTTGAAACGGTTCCCGAGTGCCACGGCAAACGTTTACCCACAGCTGGACATGATCAAACATTATTGTTATTGAGACACATGCATTACGTATGTGTTGGCTTGGCTTGGTCCCGGAATGAGCATTGTCTACAGTCAGTAAAACAACGACAGGCATGTAACAATTGTCAAGGTCATTACCAAGGTCAGGAATGATCGAGAGAAATTGTCTCTCCCATTATGATATGAACCAAGTATACTTCAATTGTTATGACGTTATGGCCAGTATAGCTTGATCTGACGAACGAAAAGTGGTAACAATGCAGTTGAAGTGTAAGGGATATGCTAGAGTAGATAAGTACACGTAGTCACTTAATCACTTATAATGTACACTATATTACATGGGGAACACACAGGAATACATGATACATTGATATGCATGATACTATTCAATTACAAGGTTGTAAGCCAATCGACTGTTATACTTTAACGCAACTTAAAAGCTATTGACGAGTAAACTCAGTATGTGGTATCTCAATGGTCCCGTAGTGGACAATAGTATGAATGCACAAGTACTTTGATGATCGCTAATCAAAGTGAAATAACATACAAGTACAACATGGCAGAACGAACATTGGACGACAAATGACAATCATCTGAGCTACCTCAGTGCTGACTTATCTCAATAGAAAGTGGTAACCTCCGAGTATTCAAGGTCCCAAGGTCTGCCTCACCCGCAGTATGAGGTCTAGTCACCAATATGGTTATTATCCAACTTCAAGTGGATTAATCAATAAACAATATATGTAGTCTTAATACAATCCCTTATCCATGATACGCCATGATAGGAGTATAACCATACATTATCAAAGTATACATATGTATTGCCTATGCAGTGTATTTCCAAAGTCTGAATGTCAAAGTCAAAGCCGGATGTGGTTACATCACATGGTAGTCAATAACGATAATGTTCCGGAAGCTGGTACCGGAAGTAAAGTTCCAAAGGTAGACTGTCGCGAAGTATTATTTCCGGAAGTGGTGGACCAGATGTAAAGTTCCTATGGTATCACTAGACTGTATCAACCCGGATGTGGTGGACCGGATGTAAAGTATCCATGGTGAATCAATTGGTTGTAATACCGGAAATGGTAGACCGGATGTAAAGTTTCGATATAATACAAATGGCGATTATCACATTGGCTAAGACGCCGGGAAAAGTTTCACATGGGTGACATTCAACTCGGTGGTAGTATAATAATATGATATATGTGTATGGTGTTTCACTTCACTAATCGATGGCTGTGACCGTCTGCTGAACGCGATGTAGCAATCACACACTGCTCTATACAGGCCTGTACCCGGAGCTGCTACACACACTGCGTCAGAGAGACGTACGGACACTCGGACGATCTGGTACTCTGCACTGACTGGGGTCTGCCCTCAACGAGTGGACCAAAACATCCAATGTGGCTCGCTGGAGCGATCTCAAGAGGCTACAAACTGAAATGAGCCTCCAATTACTGGACGAATACGCACAGACGGACAGACAGGATGCACAACGGACTAAAACGGGAATCGAACAACGGCAAATCACGGCTGAAATAAAATGTTGTAGGTACATACCAAAATCCTCCGTGTCACTGGTGAATACAGCACTGTCCTTCTGCTACCAGAAAATATGAGTCCCCACAACACATTGGGAGACATCGCTTATATACGCACGAGCGAAACCACGCACGGAATAATGAATATGCCTAAACCTCGTTCGACATCTCAGCATAAATATTACAAAACCATGGCTTTTACCATTTCATACCATTTGGCATAAATATATGTTCCCACTCCATAAATTAAAACAAACTAGTGTACAGCCCTCGCGCGCGTATATCCCACACTACCATAAATCTGCACAATATAGACCCAGATCTCATAATGCGAAATGGACTCGACTGGTCTCGACATACGAGGGTCGCTATTTGGCCCCGCCAAACCCGTCCATATCGGTACTCCGGGCTGTACACTCAAATGAGAGTAGCACATACTAAACTCAAATATCGTGGTATGAGATCTGATATATCCGTGTTGGCCAGTACCAGGCTATGCTGAAACAATAACCCGAATCATACATAACAGGGCAGACCATGGTATGGTCTCCTCTATATACTGGCTTCACCTACAGAAGGTCCCTTATCTGGTGAACAACTGACACGCGGACAAACTCGGCCGTTCACGGATAGTGGATGTCCGTGATACCAAACTGGGTCTTTTCACTAGCGAAACCAGCACAGGCAGTCACAAAGTTCTCCACCACACACATGCATAGTCTGTGGCAAATATGGCGTGACATCAGTAAAAGATTGCTCATAAAATGGACGTGCATTTAAATCCGCAAAAAGGACACGCATAAACGTATTTCGACCAATACAACATAAGCCCTGTTATTACACGCACATTGTACATGGCAAATGTACATGCTAAATCACAGGTATGTAAACATCACAAGTGTGTCAAATCATAGGTATGTGGAATCAATAGTACGCACAACAATACAACACAGTACCACACATCACAAATATACAATTATACGGAAATCCGGAATGTACAAGAATGCACGTGTCACGCGACTACAATATACAATAACTAGTTAGTCAACCCAGTTCAAATTTGGTTTCTGACTTTACCTCAAGTAGCATATAGGAAGTTAAAATGATACCACCAACCTACACACCACCCCTACGCTCCATCTACAGTCCCACACCCCTCGAATTTGAGTATAAACTGAATAGACAAAAAGCGGACCACCTATAGAATACAGAGCCAAGTTAGACAACTGTGTACTTTCTAAAGTGGGTCGTCCTTGTCAGAGTTGTCTCTCTTATACGATACATTTGCACCAACAAAAGTTAAGTTTATATAAGAGAAATAAACACATATATACATTGTTGGGACGCCAGCAATACTCTCAGCGCTGAGACAGGTTTCGCCACATGTATTTCACTCTGGCTGCTCTACGCATTCTAGCGGATGGAGGTAATGAGGAGGAGGGTCCGCCGTAACAGTCCAATGATAGGGTGGAGGAGATGTGAGCGTAGCACACCTCGCTAAGCCTTTAAAATAGAAGAAAAGAGATTTAAAGCGAAGGCTTAGCGAGGTGGACCCAGAAAGGTTTTGCCTCGAGCCTCGGCGGGAGTTCGAGCCTCGGCGGGACCTAAAACTTTTTTCTTTTTTTTGGATTATCGCGATATTACTGATAATTTAAATTGTTTACTGATTTAAATTGTTTACTGCACCAATATAATTAATTATTTTTGCAAAATTAATTATAAAATTTCCGGGATGGTGGTGCTGTAACATTTCCTCCGACTTCATCTCCAAGTTTTACCCTAAATTTATCCAAATCAGTACTCTCAATCTTGGGCATGGTGGCGCGCGCTTTGATTCTAATTTTTTAATTCTTCATATCTCCCCATTTCTTCCACAACGGATTCAAACTCTAAATTTGATATTTCATTATCGGCCCACGCTTTGGACACTATAACGTCATGCTATTTTTCTTAGACCTAGCGAGAACGGATATTCTATCATGTTTTCTACATTTTTTCTCGAGTTTTCGACCAGCCACCCTAATTAACATACAAAGTATTCTAGATACAACTGTAATTCCACTCAAAACCCCAACAATTGGAACTGTTACAATTGTAGATAGCGTGCGGCAGACCCCGCACCACTCATTACAGATAAACTTGTCAGAACCGTACAAAATGCCTCTGCTAAATTTGCAACGCGCTTATATTTTTTAGCGATTCTTTTTCTATTTTTGCTTTCTCTAACTAAAATATCCTGCATAGCGACGATATTATCCAACCTAAAATCTAAACATCTTTCGCGAATTGGATACAGTGTTGATGGATTGGTATTGACAATTGGATACAGTGTTGATGGATTGGTATTGACAATTGGAAGCGGTGATTCGTTCATGATTACAAATCAAGTTCAATTAACAATGTAACAATAGTGGAAGAACTTGCTGGGTCAGCGATTTTCGTAACAAAGTTAATAACACTACCTTCTGAAACCACCGATGAAATATCTCCAGCGAGTTTATTGACTCCAACCCCCCGTTCTTCCCCATCCACTACAAGATTTATCACGACCGCGCCCACAGATTTACCATTAGCATCAACTGAGCAGACAGCCATTCGGAGAAGTGTACCTGTAGCTGGCATGGCGTATCCCCCATATTTATTGCTCGCTTTGGCACCGAATGAATATTCATAGAGCCCCTCATTCAAGGGGCCCCGCTTCTCAGCCCAAACTGTGATGACACGTTTTTGCGTTTTCAATGTTTTCAACAATCCGGCAAGCCCCCGATAGAGGTATGGGCCTCAGCACGAATCTTTTCAGAGGTCTCCTCAAGTGCTTTGTTCGCGGCTCTACGAACACGTTTCAGTTTTTCGGAAACTTCGGTTATTTTTCCATCTAGTTCAGTAAGTGCTGCAGAGTCCTTTGAGCGCAACACCCCATATGCCTCCGTAAGGGCCGCCTGGTGATCTTCTCGGGCTTTCTCAATACCCGTTCGGACTCCCTCAACCCTCAACCGGGTCTCTTTTTTAGCTTCGGTTATTTGTCCGCCTAGTCAGCAAGGGTCGCCTGGTCTTTCTCAATACCCGTTCGGACTCCCTCAATGTCACATTCTCCCCAAAGAAACAATCACTGGCTTGCACGGTTTTCAGTAATGTGCTGGGAGATCCGTCTACCGTGTTGTACGATGTGTTCACCCGATCCAGGTGCACCCTGAGAGTTTTCGTAAAGGCGAAGTCCACCGGGTTATCACCGACGTACTCACCCGGGGCAAACAATCCTTTATTTGAAGCGTATGTCTCTCTAAAACCCAGTCGAATACCCAACGCCGTGGAGATCCTTACCCGGCTGTCTGGGCCGATGGTCATTGTTGCGAGCCCAGTAGCCTTCGATACTGTGAGGTTGGCTTTACCGTCAAGCTCTGAGGTGACACAATCTTAGTCCTGTCTAAGACTCCACAGTCCGGGAGGCAGTTTACACCTACTGAGCGTCCATCCTTCACATACCCAAACCATTCACTCTTCCCCACATTCTCCCACTCAACCGTGAAGGTGATTGATCTGAGGTCTACCCTGCGTTTTCCGCAGCAGTTTTCGATCGACTTCTGAAGTTCACAACTCTCTTTTTGAACATTAGTGATAGTAGCAAACATAATAACAATGTCTTTCAATGGATACAAAGGCATTTAGCTTTAATTCTAATGCGAAGAACGCGGTCGGTGGTAAATACACGCAAAAAGCCGTTGTTAACCCCCTTGTACACCCAACTGTAACAGTTAAATCGGACAGTGCCTTTGCCACCAATTTCCCTAACATGTTTGAACAATATAGGCTGCCCAAGATTACTACCATAGAGGTTGTGAACGGTGGAAAGCAACACCGATGCAGTTTTGGCATAATCAGCTAAATTTCGCTGTATGGTGTGCAACAACCGGATGTGGAGTTTCACATCAAGACCATCTGACATCCAAGAATGTCATGCTCCGAAGTGTCTACAACTTTCATGTGTATTACACCATTAGAAGACTTTTAAGGGAACTAGGTACTCCACTACCTCAAGACGGCGGGTGGAATCCCATTTCCAACACATACGACTATAGGGCGTTCGAAAGACTGTGTAACGAATTTAACGTTTCAAAAGATTCGGATTGGAGACAGAAAACATTTCTTAACAGCACTGGACTCGGGGACGTTCTCATTCGGGGCCAGTCCGGGAATTGGACGCAGACTGATTTTAGACACGATCATTCCGGCGACCACATTGTCAGTCGGAAGACCGGGAATTTTGACCCTGCGACGATGACCTTCGGGCTGGAAGTGTCTGGAGGTCGGCAATGCGGCGTCTCATCCTGCAATAAGTTACCTCCGAAACGAGCTCACGTCGATTACATACAGCAGGCTGCTACGGTCCAGGACGCTTGGGGCACATTTATGTTAGATAAAGGTCTGGGGTTTACGCAGGGTGGGGTTACCCGCCTCAACGACTCCATTCGCACATACGTCTGGGCCGTCCTCGGCGCACAAGCGCAAGCACGCAATTATATAATAGGAGACGGGAAGGCGTTTGACGCACAAAAACGGTTCTTGGCAAATGTCGAGGACTCCATCTCATCTCCGGTGGACCTCCCGGATGCGATCAGGCGGTATCAAGACGTTTTGCAGAATGCCAGAACCCCAGTAGACTATGTATTTGGAATAGGTCTTTATATGGCGCCGAGCAATATGATACTACGAGACGACCGGGTGACGGTTACAATAATCAGATCGTAATCACCACCGCCAAACAAAAGATCGGCCATAACGGTAACGTGAACACGGATATCATCAAGCACACACCCAAGACGGTCGGGTTCATCCAATCTCGATTGGGTGTTGAGGATTTCATAAAACCGCAACCACCCATCCCAGTACCCCCAATTCTTCCAATCGCGATTGGAGAAATTGGTACAGGAGCGGGAACTACAACCCACGAGGAGGAGAAATTAGGGCTCGTTGTCGCCCTCGTGGTGATTGGACTACTCGCGCTTTGGTTTTAGGAACTCTCGGGTGGAGAATAGTAGGAGACCGGCGATCGCCACGATTAAAGCCCAAGTGTTTTTGGCGAGCCATCCGGCCGTTTTTGATAATATAGATAACAAGTAGGAGACGACATCCCCGATCAGCCCAGGCAGCGCGGCAGCCGCCTTTCCGGCTAATTTAGCCAGGAGACTGGCGAGGGCTTTTAGATGCTTTTCACCCACTCCTTGGCTCCGCCGGATGGCGCGGGTGCTGGCGCGGGTGCTGGCGCGGGTGCAGCCGCCGCACCACCAGTGAAAACTAGAACTATGGTCGATATGGTCATGCAGATAGCCGCGAGGATGCTTGCTATCGTGACGCCCTGCTCTCTGAACAGAATGCGAAGACGCTCACCGAGTGTCGTCTCCTCGTGCAGAACCCTCGAGATTGTTTCGCGGATCCGACTTATTTGGGTGCGGAGAGCCTCACGGCCAGCCGATGCAGCCTCCGAGCGAGCTGCTCTTTCATCCCGCAACGACTGCAGGCGTTCGGTGATTCGCTCGGTAGATTCTCTATCGCCACGGGCTTCCTCCAGTTTCCTTTCTTCTAGCTTGATATGTTCATCCAGCGCCGTGAGTTTGGCGAGGTTAAGGACCAGTTCACCCCGGACCGTTTGCAGAGCTTCGAGTCCCCGGAGTTCGCGAAGAGATAACGGCGGGTCATCCATCGTGCTGAGTATTCCATCTATCTCGCTTTCGCTGAGCTTCATTGTGCGAATAGCGTCGGTGGCTACACGAGGGACCTCGTTGAGCTCGACAGTTTCTATCGCGGCGGCCGTCTTCGCCATCGTTTCGTCGGTAGACTGTAGGGCCTCTACAGCGCGGGCCTGCATAATTGTTTTACCCCTCTGCCAATCTACGAATCCGAGTTCATCCCTTACGATTTCGCCACCACCCCGGGTTCCGGCAATGGTGTTCAGCGATAGGGGTTTTCCGGTCCTCAGGTTGACGAGCTCGATATTTGATGCCTTTAGTCGCAACCTACCACGCCGATCCAATTCGAACTTGGAGTAGTCGCGGCCGACAGCCGGGACCATACCTTCTTCTGCCAAACTGTTGTAGTAGTCGGTCTACAGCTGACTCGAGTAATTCTCGACTTATATTAATGGTGTTGGTAGCGCCACCTACTTCCTCCAATCGCGATTGGATTGGAACTGGAGTATCCATGAAGGGCGTTTCGTTATCATCATCCATGTCATCATCATCGAGGTCATCATTTCGGACATCGTCTCTGCCGAATTCGTCCATGTCAAAATCATCCATCTTTAACGCTGTATTAAAGAAAAAACGATACGGGTTTAATAGAGTATTTAGTTTCACTGAAAATGTCTTCGAGTCAATACGGTCGCAAACTCAATCCATACCGCAGACTGCGGGAGCCCCTTGGGGCGAAAGGCGTGAGACAGAGTGTCGTTATTACGAACAACCCATCGACGATCGACCAGAACCAGCAGCTGTTAGTCCGCTTCCCCAACCTCGGAGCTAGCGACGTCATTGTGCAGGGGACTGTTCGCCTCGCTTTCACTATTTCGCTGACGTCGACGGACGCGGACCGAACCGTCGTTCAGAACCTGGGTCGCGCCATCGTCAAGAAGACCATGATAAAGATTTCTGGTTGTCACACCAGGGTGACACCGAGCTAGTCTACTGAAGGGACGGAACACCAAGCACGTTGTGGACAGAGACAACAAGGTATATTTTTACAAGTATGATATATTTACATAAATGATAAACACAAACAATAGATGAATATGTCAGTACGGACAACGTCCCCTAGCAGCCACCGCCACAGGCCCTTGCACAACCAAGGCACATCCTCGATTCTGGAACAGGTAGGTAAAGTCAAAAGTAAACGTCATCATAATCTGGATAAATATCCAATGTTAGAGATCATCTAAACAACTCCGGCTTCCGCCATGATGGGAGTGACGTTATAATAACGTAGTAAAGTTACTGGTTCTTAGGAGATACTCAGCCTACTTGGGCGGATGGGGTCCATAGCGCATCGGTGAACGTCCCTATCGATTCTTCACGTCCTTTGACGGAATGACGTCACCGGAATATGCCCCACTCGATTACGCCCTTGGTCCACGCGGAGCAGAGTCCCCGCTAACACACGGTGTCGTGTCGTGGACTCCAGAATAAGTAAATAACTCTGTGTTGCGTACTGAATTACGCAGACACAAAGTAGGGACGTGCAGTCGCTCGTTGCTGACTGGCTGGCTGCCTGGCTGGTGTACTGGCTGGTGTACTGGCTGGGACTACAAAACATCAACGGTGTTGTTACCAGAATGCAACATGATTATAGTCTCAATAATAGTCACAGTAGTGCACAGGAAATCAATATCCTGATTGCATGGCAATACTTAAACATCATCATATATTACAATGATGAAATATGATAAAATGCAATGCACACAATGATATTTTCACTAGTTGGAAGAAGGGGGCTGATGGGATTCATAAGTCGGAAACTGCGATATAACACATTAATGCTCAGCCACTATATCTAGTGTACCCAACGATATACCTCTTCACAGCCGTACATGTGAATACAGACGCCATTCACAGTTATTTACCATTAGTAAACAAACATTTGATTGCGACAGGCCTTACTTTGATCAGACTGCCCCGTGGCCAACTGCGCTAACTTAATAAAGAGCAACTGTGCCAAGTATTCTCCTGTACAGACTCACAGTATTACATTACATTACATTACTAATCATAAACACTGTATACTCTAATCAGACTGTAGGATTCCGCAGGCTGACCCAAAGCATCAGTGATTGAAACAAATTATACTTCACATCATGTCCTTATTGCAGCGTACTGATGTATAAATCAGTGCACTCAGAGCAGAACTGTCTGATCTGGCCCATCTTGGTCGCAATAGCATTTACAATATTTACAACACACTGCGAACGTAATATGACTTAATACAATGAATGTACAGACGACTGGGTTAGGAGTTAACATGTTTTTCACCTTAGAGTAATGAAAGTCGTCCAGAAAATTCACGTTACAATTGTGACATGTTAAAATTGGCAATATTCTCATGTATTGTACAGGGCGCAGACTGATATTCGATTGAATCGTAACATAAAATGCATGGCTAATGTTAATGAACATTTCAATCGAGTTCGCCCTTCGTTTTACAAATGCAATAAATTGCTAATGCAATTAGTCAGAGTGACATGCAACAAAACACATGAGAATAATAACCCATTACAATACTCACGGAATGCTCCCACATGCCAGTCCTGTAATCGTTATTATTTACACGTAAGCACGACGAATTAATGAATCAATAATATTTGATTAAGGGAGATAATCTACATCTGCGGATACATGCCATACGGGTTTTATTGACCAAGCGTTTGGTCGAAACGGGGCCAAATAACTCGGGTAAATTAAATAGTGCAGTATTATCGAGGATACGATAACACTGCGTAGAATTGCCGGTCTTGGCAATATTCAGACTTAAATGGCAGCATTATAAAGTAACAACAACATATGTACTCACCAATTCCCAGTGAAAAACTTGCGCTCCAATATCACAAGAATGAAATTGAATGTCCGAATGATAATATATGGTGCTACAACGAATATATACCCCCACCCTAGTGCATGACTATCACATGTAGTCTGCTTGTCAATGTAAAACTTATGTGCCAACATTTGGCTTACAATTTTACGTAAGTGGACTAATGATCTGACAGTCAGTCTAGCTCATGAGATATCTGGTGAATTAGTCTGAAATACTTCAGTCATAAATAGGTATGACTTACTAGGTAATTAGGCTAGCATCTACGTCTGCATATACAATGTAGATCAGCCAGATACGACCAGTGCAAAATCCAATACTGGTGGTCCGTGCGCGGTTTCGGATAAAGCGCTATTCTCTCCAGCTGTGTACTCCACAGGCGATATTTCACACACCAATACCTATTCGACCGTCTTGTACTAGAATATTCGTTTACTGCTCTAGACTATGTGACCCGTGTTACAATTAATGGATAATACAGAAAATAGACGGCTACGATTCGTGACACTGGTAATGAGGTGATGTCGATCGATGACAGCGACGTCTACCATTGTTATCAGGACCTGTGGAAGACGGCGCAAGAGCGCGAAAACGCGGTCTATCAGGGTATTGACACCAGCAAAAATAAGAACGTAACCAAACTTAGAATCGGGGCTGGTAACAAGGCAGATAACAACTCGAGCGACAACGCGGTCGCGGGCGCTTACGGCAATCGCTTCTACATCCCGCTCGACTTTGAGTTGCTGGAGAGTCACATGCCCTACTATCTGAGTGATTTGGCTGACCGCCTCGAATACGAACTAACGTTCAACGACTACGGCCGAGTTCTCATAGCTACCGACATAGCATCGACGTATACGATCGACAATGTTTCGTTGGAGTACGACATGGTCACGATGCCCGAACTCGCGCGATTAATCAGATCCCAGTATGCCGGGCGCGTTGTCATACTTTACGACCGAGTTCTTCGTCACCGCAAGATGACGAAAGGCAAAAGCGGCACATTGTGGAATATTAATGTCAACGTACCCGCCCGCTCGATGAAAGGTATACTGATGTTGTTCGAGGATGCTCGGTTCGCGCTCGGGGCTCGAAAAAACGACAAATTCTATAACCCCAAAATCACGAAGGTAGAGGTGACGATCGAGGGAGTCCCCAATCAACTCTACAGCGCGGGTCTTCGCGCACACCAGCAGTGGGACGAAGTCAGAAAGCAGTTTGCTGCCGGCTCTAAACGCTCCCCAGAGGTTGCCGTGGTTGCCAAAGACATGCAGCTCTCGGCCGTCTCCCTCGCAGAGTTCCTGACTACTAAATACATGCGAGCCATTGACGACGACCAAATGCACGGTAGCGGACGCCAAGTTGAGAACGCTAGCGAGGGTGTGACGATCCAGATCACCAAAGAGGCGGATGGAGCTGGACCATTGAACGTGTACTTATATATAATCATAGACGCACAACTCAACATCGAAGATGGACGATACGTCTCAGCACTCTACTAAATATAAATCTAAAGATTTAAAACCTTCACACAAAGTTTGTGATGCCCACTCTGCCATAATATGTGGGCAGACAGGATGCGGAAAAACTTTTTTCATCCTGGACTTGCTCGAGGGCTCCCACCGCGATGCCTTTCGACACATTGTGATCCTGTGTCCCACTGTGCGGCACAACGAGGCTTATCAGCGGCGCCCGTGGATATGGACCGACCCTGAGGTATACGTCATTGACCCCGGCGACAGGCTTCATGATTGGCTGCGTGGTTTATACCAAAGATTCCAGGGAGAGCCCACCCTATACATGATTGACGACTGCTCGGCCAAGGCGGCGATGACCAAAAAGAAGGACATGCTCTCCGAGCTCGCATTTCCTGGCCGCCATGCGGGGCAAAGCGTATGGATCTCCACTCAAAAGTACAACGCCGTCCTCAAGGATCTGCGCGAGCAAACGAAATGGGTCGCCCTCTGTCACTGCAAAGACCGAGACTCATTAGATTACTGTCTTCGAGAGAACGACGTTATCCCAACGCACGAGGAGCGCCTGGTGGTTCGACAGATGCTTTCGGAAACTAAGTACGCCAAGCTTCTGTTAAAGACTGATCAATCCACAAATTATGAAGTTATCAATTAATTACTGAATATTTACTAATATCTACTAATATTTACTAATGTCTACTAATATCTACTAATATCTACTAAATATTACTGAATTATTACTGAATTATTACTGAATTACTGAATTATTTACTAAATAATCTACTAAATATTGCTGAATTATTCGCAACTTCAATTCTTCCAATCGCGATTGGATTGATGCTGTTATTCATAATTAATTTTATAATTTTCTTAAAATTAATTACAAACAGTTTGAGACTTATGAGACTAGTCAGAATAGTACTAATTATTAAAATTAATAAAATAATGAGCTGCGACGAACTTCTCGATCAGCTAATGGAAGAAACAGTCGCTCCGACTGCCGGCACAACTACCGACACGGTATCTTTCCTGAAAGAGCAATCGGGGATTGCAACGACTGCCGACAAGGGTCTGAAAGATGGCCCGGCTGCCGATACGGCATCTTTCCTGAAAGAAAATGAAAACACGACGCGACGCGAGCGGCTAGCTGCACTGGTTGCTGGGGGCAATCGGAGCAGTATTTCGGTAGGCGTCTCTCAGTTTGTCAGGTGGATAAAATGTCAGATATCGAGGTTGATAAAATGTATGTACGATACGAATCTAAATTGGGGGCAGAGATGACGAAAACTCTTGGATCGGCGGCTATTCATCTGTACGCTACCGTTGTTAGTACACTTCTCCCTATATCTGACATCGCGGGATTGATTAGTGATTTAGAGACTGATCCTTTTGTAGGACACACTCTTAGAACAGCCTGCTGCTCAATTTATCACAAGTTTGGAATGTACTTAGCTCCGCTGACAACCGCGTTGACCGCGGCTAAACACTGTCAATTTGGACATATATGCCTACGAACTATAAGCTCAGAAAATGATGACACAAAACGCACCTGCGAGAGGGACGGAACAGCCCTCAACACTGTTGAACCAGATTGCACCAACTCCGATTGATCCTCCAACCTCAACACTGTTGAACCCGAGCACGTCGGGGGAACCCTCAACTCCCAATCGAGATTGGATGAACCCAATTGCACGACACAAAAACCCAAAAAAAACAGGCAGCTGGGCGGGCAGCGGCTGCCACCCGAAAAGCTAAGCAAGATAAAATACTCGCCGAGCTTCGAGAGGCCAAACAGTCGTTATCTGTTCCGGCTGCTCCTGAGCTGGAGCCCCAATCACAATTGGGGTTGGGGGCAGAAACATCAAAACACTCGAAGACAGCTGCGGTTCAATCTCCGCAGGAATCCCCGATTGCTGTAGCTCCTACCCTCTATTACATCAACATTGTTGAACCTGATTGGAAAATCATCCCGTGGGTTGTTGGTAGTGGTCTGGCAGTTGTGGGCACCGTGTGTGTGTGGAAATATCTTTCGAGACAATCCCCAACCGCACCTCTCAATTCGCGATTGGTATTGGAGTCGGTTCCGAAGAAAGTTACGAAACCGATTGCGCCCCATTTAAACATTAATCGCGATCCCTTTGATATGAAATAATTATAGTTATCAACAATGGCAGAAAACGATGGTAAAATGATAGTGAATGCGGTTTATCACGCCATGGTGATATCGAGCCTCAGTATCGGGTATGCTCGACTATCCAAGATGATCTTAGGAGGGTCCGCTCCCAAATTGGACGGGAACGCACGAGACGTATTAAACGTGACCTTTAAAGTAGCGAGCACAATATGGACTCGAGATTATCTAGTTAAAGCTGGAATTCTACCCTCTAATATATGGAAATAAATGGCTTCGATCGGAATAATGATAGGTGGTGCGCTTGTGAACGCATTGGCGTTCAGCGATAGCAACTTTATATTCTCGAAAATGAGAAGCTTGAACGTGGATGAGGAGCGCAAGCGTCATGATTTAGCTGTAGAACAACTCAATAGCGCAAAGGAAGCATGGTCTAAAAAACGAACCGCCCATCTGGACTGAGTCAACGAAGAGCTTCGCTGCGAGAATCACGCCACGCAAACTTTCCGGAACGTTGACGAAGCCATGCGCGAATAAGCGCTGGCATATCCGCATAAAATTCTCGCGCCGCTGGATCCCGAGCCCCAACTTTCAGACTTCTATGTACCGTCAGAGGCCCAAAAAGACCGCGAGATGGGGATGGCTGCGACGGGTCTCGTCAGCTACTATATTGGAAAAGCAATAAGCAATAATTATTTTAAAAAACTTTTTTAAATAATATATATATATATATATATATATATATATATATATATATATATATATATATAGAACGATGTTAGTTGACGAGCTGTATTATGCTTTGATCGATGTAGGCTACATGGCCCTTAAACACCGTTTAGTTGATGCAAAGGGTCGGATCCGTCTGGCCCAAGACTCTCTACAGACGTGGCGTGAGGATGAAAAAGCGGCCACCCTTTTCGCAAAGCGGATATTAGATTCCTCCGAGTTCCCACTCCTGTTCCAATCCAATCGCGATTGGACTTCCAACAAAGGTTTAGTATCGATGACGCCTTTAACGGACGATCTGGCGAGGGCACGTTGGAGACCGTTCGACCTACTAGAATACCTCGCATACGATGGACACGCGCAAACTTAATACCAAACTATCGGTTCGCCTAGCGCGCAAGTTAGCGAACACATACTACAGCCCCCGCGGCTACTGGGAGGGGCTAGCGGCCATCAAGAACCTCGCGGCGGCGACCAAGGTTTCAGAAAACGCCGCCACGGAATGGCTCAAGAAGCAGGCCATCTGGTAGATCTATTTGCCCGCGCCTCACAATATTCCGCGGCCGAAATTCGACGTGCCGGTGCCGAACGAAGTCCACCAAGCTGACCTCCTGTTTCTCCCTCACGATCGCGTCGGTCGCAAGACGTACAAGTACGCACTGACAATCGTTGACGTAGCGAGTCGGTATAAGGGTGCTGAGCCTCTGGCCACTAAAGAGTCTAAGGAGGTGGCCGAGACTCTTTCCCAAATATATAAGAGGAGTCCTCTCAAATGGCCGAATCTTCTCCAGTTCGATCCCGGCCGCGAGTTCATGGGCGCGGTATCTCATGTATTGTCTAAACACAAAGTTTCTGTCAGACGCGGCCGCGTCAACATCCACTGGGACCAGGGGATCGTGCTGCGGTTCAATCGAACCCTGGCTGAGAGGCTGTTCGGACACCAATATGCCAAAGAGCTTGTAGACCCTCATTCGCGATCGACCGAGTGGGTGACCCGGCTGCCCGCTGTGGTCTCGGCACTAAACGGAGAGGTGACCAGATTGATCGGTAAGAAGCCTGTAGATGCTATCAAGCCGAAAACGGTATCACACAAACCATCTGCCGTCTCGCGCGGGCGACCCGTTGGTTTGGCGGAGAAACGGCTTCCATCGGATGTTGCCGTCCGGTACCTCTACCAACCGGGAGAGCTCGAGGGTGGTCGCCGCCGCGCGACTGATCCCATGTGGTCTCTCAATGTATATCATCTAGATCGATATATTACCAAACCCGACGAGCCCGTGCTCTACTATTTGGATGATGGTCCATCGCGCGGGTTTGTTCGCGAAAAACTTCTTGCGGTGCCTTCTGACACCCAGCTGTCTCCGGATGGCGTTCTCATCCGTTGATTTCTACACTCCCAGCGCCAATCATATTAATAGAGTTGATGTTTATAGGTGATGGTTGTTCTAGTCTCAAAATTTAAATTACATAGTAATTTAAATCTTGATTCGTGTTGTTACATCAACGGTTCCGTGTGGATACCGTCGGGTAACACCCTCCTCTTATCGTAGTACGCGGATAGTCCCAACTTTGTCTGCGAGTAAGTCTTCATGACTCCACTGTTCATTCTGAAACCCCTGTTTTTTCCAATGTCTAGACCACCCTCCAACGCTTTCTTGTATCTATCCCAGTTCAGACTGTTTGTTCTCTTGGACATACCTTTGGCGGAATGTTTCATAAAATTATCCGGTTTAATTTGTTTGTCTTCTTCTTCCCGACTTCCTTTTTCGGGAACTGTTTCGACAATATAACACTTGCTAGACAAGGCAATCGCTCGGTGTCCGCGGAACTCCATCTTGAAGAGTCCTGGCTCGCGGTTGCTCCACTTAACCCAAGCTGTCCAATCTCGTTTCTCTCTTTCGAAAGAGTCGATCATATCCGACTTTATTATAGAATCCAGGCTGTTGTTGGAAATTCCTATATGCATACTGTCTGTATCCATCTGTATCAACTCGAAATCGCTTCGGTCAACGTATTTATCTAGAAAGTCGTAGTAGAACTCCAACATCCTCAACTTTGCCAAGTGATAAACTGCTATCCCACAGTGAAACGGTCTAGTCATTACTACTCTCGGTTTCCTGCTAGATATCTCGTAAGCGTCTCCAATCTCCTCGATATCTTCGAAGAATGTGGATCTCAATGCTTTGTCAACGCATCTCTGTTGTTAGTATACGTTGTTTTTAGATGGTGCTCGGAACATTCGATCATCTTTACGCAACAAGAGTTGCCCACCAACTTGAATATCTCGCCCACAACGGCCTTGCTACTGTCAACATCTCCTGTTCTGCGTGCTGCGGTTACTTCGTCTACGAACCATTCGAACAGCTTTCGTTCTTGGTAATCCAAAGTTCTGTACACAGCAGTTATCTCTAATCCGTGTCGCAGATACCACTTCAGTAGCGGCGCGTACAGCAACGTCTTCTCTGTAGACAGAGTTCCCACTAGTTTCTTACCGTCTCCCCTGTTCCTACCTGTATTCTCTAGGTAAACCAATATGTGCTCTGGAACCTCTTCTTCTTTAACAACCCTGTTTGTGAACAGCAGCGACATCTCCGAAAAGTGTTTTCTTAAATATTTCGGCACCTCGATATCCACCTCCGCAAATCCGAACCACTCGGACTTCAAAATTCTTTGCGAGAATCTGTCCACAACCATCTGGTTTGTAGGTTCTCCAACGTGTCGGATGATATCTTTACCGCAAGGCAACACTTTCTTCAGAGTCGACAGGTACAGTGCGTTAGCGTCGTAACCGAGCACCGATCCGCATTACTTATTTTTATTCGTGCAGATGTTAGATATTCCGGCTTCCGCGTATCTCGAAAACACTATAGACGGTCCTCTGACAAGAGCTCCCTTCAGCATGTCATAAGTTTCCTTTTCGGATGCGTACAGTGGTGGACATTTGCGTATGCGGCGGCGTTTTCCTTTGTTCTGTTGCTTTTCAATCCTCCTTGATGGTTCCTCGCAACAAATATTGCAGAGCCACACCGGGTAGCGTTACTGCGTCTTTAAGAATATCCACTCCTCTGTCTTTGTAAAAGTTACACATTTTTCCCACCGCTTCCAAGAACAGTGCGACGTCCAGGTCGTTGTAGTATCAAGCCAATCCGCGAAAGTGTTCATGTTTTTCTCTTTGTAGATCGCGTTGCACGCTTCTAGCTCACTCTCTGTAATAAGGTATCCGCCTCGCAGTTTGGAATACCAGTGTTCGATGGGTGGTAAACCATCGTAGTCCAACTTTTCTGGGGAGTCGAACCACTCGTAGGGAAAGAAAGACTTGTGCATCGAGCAGTCGTATGCCTTAATCCACTTGTCGTAACTAGTTCCGGGTCCCATCTACAGAGCAATGTCTAGAAACCTGAATTCCGGAGTGAACAGAAATATCGTCGTGTTTGCCTTCTTTCCTACCATAACTTTATCGGTTGTGTCAGCCAGTTTCCCAACGAGATATTTCTTTATCAGGTTTATGTCGTATCTACTAGAGTTGAATCCTACCACGGGAACCTGTTCTATCCACCACTTTATAGCTTTGATGTACTTGCGGTGCACATCGTTTTTGATATTTTTATCTCTGATTTTCAACTCCCTCAAGAACTTTGATACCAAAACTTCAGGATCTCTCTCGCAAATGTGTGTTGTCGTTCCTGAGAGACTGTCGCCTATTGAAACACTTATCGGAACGTGGGCAACCTCGTACTCTAGGTCTCGAGTTTTTACCTCCCCTCCGTTGAGGTCTAGGTAAGCTTCACAGTTGTACACTATTTGGTGCGGGTACAACACTGTCTCCGGGGCCATCTGTGCTATTTGTGGATGATTTCGTGAATCATAGTCGTACTCCCAAATAACCACGTGTGTGTATCCGGCTGAGATTATTGACGCGTCCATATCGAGAGTTTTTTTATACTTTCTACCCATGCGCCTTGTGTGGAGTTGACATCCGTGCCAGTGACAGCCGTGGAATTGGTACACGATATTTGTCTCCCTGCAGTATCCGTCGACCGGAGCCCCTGCAACCCAACTTTCTCCTCCGTGTCCACACCTGGCGGTGTGTATGTGATTGCCTTCTAAAGCTTTTATCCAGTCTATCGACATTTTGCTGGCGTGCGATCTTGGGTAGAAGGCTTTTTCAAACGCGGACATTGGTCTGTCTATTATCTTACCTTTGCACACGACTACGGTCTCTCTCCTCATGCATGTTGATGAGTGCCTCTTCATGTTGCTGGCGTTGGTGAATCTCTGTCTGCAGTCGTAGCAACAGTAGATTTTTGTTAGATTCTTCATGTTTGTCACGAGGAATGCGAGGTTTTTGAACAATCCTATCGTCATCTTCTTCTCTCCTACCTCCTCGTAGTGTGCCGGTGTCTTTCTCAAATACCACACTCCTTCTTCCGTTGGTTCGTACACTTCTATTCATACACTGAAACATTCCTCCACTTTCTTCATGTCCTCAAAAGGAATCGGTCCTATCGCGGTTTTCTTGTTTTTCGCGAAATACTCGCATTGGCATTGGCACGCAGACTCATAATACTCTCTTCCACAAGTCTATGCCCAACTTTATCAGCATTGTCTATATTATTGAATGCACCTCGCTTGTAGGCCCTTGGAAACCTAGTCGTGAAATCAGTGTTTTTAGGCTCGTTCAAGAGTTTTGTCAACCCTGGAACTCTTAAGCGTTTACTGTATGTCAACCCTATCGATGAGGCTTCTGCTCTGAGTTTTTCAACTTGTGGCAACATTTTCAAATCTTGTTATAAGCCTTGGTTTAAACCGTGGTTTAAACCGTGGTTTAACTCAATGTTTGAATAACTACTAGTTTTCGTTTCTTTAGCTTGAAATTTTATTAGTTTTGTCAACCCAGGAACTCTTAGGCGTTTACTGTATGGTATGTTGAGATCGTCCGCAGTTTTCGCAGTTGATCTCTAGTTATGTGAAGCTTTTCTACACCGCTAATCAGTTGAGGCGGAATCATTTTCTCATCCATAACTTTTCTAATTTTTCTTCGTCCGAAGAAATTTCTCGCAAGCATATTTTTATATGGCAAATATACTTTTTTTTAAATAATTAATTAAATAATTAATTAATTAATTATTTAATTATTATATTTTCTGTATAACAATAAGGGTGTTCAGTTTTAAATAATTAATTAATTAATTATTATACCCCTATATAATAATAGGGGTGTTCAGTTTTAAATAATTAATTAATATTTTCATACTTCCTATATGTTAGCAAATATACTTTTTTAAATAATTAATTATTTAATTAATCTGACCAAATGGACTGTATGGTATAAGAGAGACAACTCTGACAAGGACGACTAAACGACTGTATGGTATAAGAGAGACAACTCTGACAAGGACGACCCGCTTTAGAAAGTACACAGTTGTCTAACTTGGCTCTGTATTCTATAGGTGGTCCGTACTTTTTGTCTATTCAGTTTATACACAAATTCGAGGGGTGTGGGACTGTAGATGGAGCGTAGGGGTGGTGTGTAGGTTGGTGGTATCATTTTAACTCCCTATATACTACTCATCATAGCAATAGGGCTGCGATTCCAAAACAATTATGTTCCATGAGATTCGTTGGGCAATTTGGGCAGGTTTAGTGAAACAGACAGTAGGCCATCGTTTTCTATGGTCATGAGGAAAATAGTGATATAGGTATATACACTATGGAAATCACGATAACATGTCTCCAAATTATCATGCATACTATAGATTCGCCATCAGAAAACATTTCTCAGTCACTTATAAACAATGCTAAAACAATATTGTTTTCGATAATATTAAATTAAAGGAAAATTTAAGAATGAGCCTTCTTTTTATTACGTGAAATTTGGTCAAATATTGATTTTATTGCGAAAAAACTATTTCCTCATGTTAAATCCCCAGAGTGAAGTTGTCTATGGGGATTTAACATGGGGACATTTTTAGTATTTCATAAATACTGGACCGATTTTCAAAATTTAACTTTTGTTTTCTTAGTTAGATCATTTCCAAGCTATCTAGCTAGGTTTCGGAGTTAATTTCCAATTTGTTGCGTTTTCTGACTCCTCTCACAGTTCCTCCACCTCATTTTGCCCCATGTTAAATTCCCATAGACAACTCAATTTTTCGTAATAAAATCAAAATTTCACCGAATTTCACGAAATAAAAAGATGGCTCATCTTAAATTTTGATAAAAAATAATATTATCCAAAACAATATTGTTTTTGCATTGTTTATATGTCCGTAAAATTTGGGCAGGTTTCGTGAAACAGACAGTAGTTACGCTTGGCTCCCGCAGAATAATGACATATCTACCCATGGTCGATGGATGGTAATAATGGATATACATGTATGTTGATATTTATTTGATTAAGCACTCTGACTATATGGAAAGTAGATCTTCATTGAATTGACTGAATTCGTCGATAAGAGATAGTGACCATGAACTACTCGCCTTAAGTTTAACTCATCTTGCAACATTGCAGGAGTCGACCATTGCGCTGATAGGCTCCCAGGAGGGTGACCATATGCAGCGGTACGCCATACACGGGCTGTGGTCCGTCATGTGTAGCGGGGTGCTGTGCCGGAATGAAATGGAACGTACCATACAGATCCGCATGTACCTCCCGTCGTCCGGCGTGCTCAACACGTTCGAGGAGGTGGCCAAACTACGGTAGGTGTGTCCCATCGGTTATACCTCCACTAGGGAGGCTGGTTGGGAGCATGCGAAGGGTAAATTTAACATTGGGTTTCATCCATACGGGAATTCTGATGATGCTGTCAAGTCCATTATTAATACATGTTCTGTTCTTGGTCTGAATTACGACTACTCTAGTCTCCATCGGATATGACCTTACCAGGTGAATTACCTCATCTTATGGCAACTTTTATCCATTGTATGTA
>CM055266.1:2215563-2241590 GCA_029237695.1 Conchocele bisecta
CCATTGTATGTACGAACAGTCGTCGCAAAATCACACAATTACAGCCTATTTATTATGGGAATTCTGGTCAGCTTCTCGAATTGAATTGCCTTACAAACGGTCGATTCTAGTGCAGTATAGTGATACTGATAATGAGTAGATTCCTGTTGGTAAATCGTGTTACTTTCGTTCATCAATTACTTTAAGTCCAGATCGACACGATCTTCAATCTTCACAATGAATTAATCACAGTAAGCTTAGTGGCGGCCATTGATCATGCAAATTCCAATGATAGTATTTCGAAATGGGGGCGTGGCTTAAAATGTCCAATATATCAATAAGATGTGTATTATTGTTAATCATATTATTATATTGTTTAATTATTTTATCTATTATATTTTAATATATTGAGACGAATACAGCATAATAAATTACAAAATGTGGAATTATTTGTTATGCAACAAGTGATTTTAGTAAATTGGTCATGTTGAAAAATGAGGCCCACACAGGTTTCCTAGCGAAGTCCTAGAGGTGCGGGTGCTAATGTAAATACTAAATCAGCAAAGAGCGTAAATACTGTTATATGGTCATAATATTAACAGAAAATTCGTTGTTTTCAGAATAAGATCGAATTATTTTTCATCGAGTGAACACCAACCATAGTATTTTCACGAGTGGCGAATCTTACACTGAAAACAACAAATATCCTCTATGTATATGGAGTTGAGTAATATAGATTCCTGTTACATGTAGAAATAAGAAGAGTACACGAATAGTTTGTAGGGAATATTATCGCTTCGACTTATTTTAATAGTCAATATTTTATTAAACATTCGATCAGAAAATAATTAGACATTGTATTGGCAGCCCTATGGGACAATATTAAAGTTGTCAACTCGCTATTATGAGTCGCATTGTATGGAAGCTGAATTTGCAAGTCTGCATCTGATGGAAGGATTGTATAATTATATAGTTTACTTTATATTTCATAAATCTTCATCTAGGATTATGTCTTCCAGCTGCCTGAGTTGTCGGGACACATCAGTCTGCGAGTTTCTGGGAATCTACCACGTGGACACCCCGATGCCCGCCCTGGTCTACGAAGGGTGCCTCCGGTCCGTCCGTCGCTATCTCAACTCCTTCTGCTCCAAGCGGAAGTGCGTGCCCCCTATCATCGAGCATACGGCAGAGGCGCTCGCTTACCTCCACTCGAAAGGTCTCGTACACATGGAGCTGTCACAGGACACCGTCACTGTGAGTTGGGTGGAGTACAAGTGTGGCCGCACGTATGCTGTACGAAAAGGGTCAAAACTAAACATACAGGTGCACCTATAAACATGTACAGGGCCACCTGTAAAATATGCAGGTGCACCTGTAAATTTATAGGTCCACCTGCCTATTTTACCGGTCGACCTGTAAAAGTTTATAAATGCACCTATTTTAGTTTTGTTACAACCTGCTGTATGTTTTCAACTGAAAGAATAATAGGAAACACCATTTTGAGAGTTAAATATAAGTTTTGTTCTGGGGAAGGGCCACCAGACCCAAAACCCCCCCCCACCCCCCCACCCCTCCCAAAAGTGCACCTCTTGGTGGCATTATTTGAGGTACCACTACACACCTGTCGCCCGTTTCACTAAACTTCGTACGACTAAAATATTCGTAAGTGCAGATTTGGAATAGTCTGTAAATTTCAATTGATGGCTTTACATTTATTGAGCATATGCAGCCTATGCTCAATAAATGTAAATCCAATAATTGTTGACAAACAATCATTATTAATGTGAAATTTACAGACTATCATAATTTTGCACTTACGAACATTTTAGTCGTAGGAAGTTTAGTGAAACGGCCCCCTGGGGCCTAGCCACCGGGATGGTTAATTCACTGACATTAGGTGTTTATTTGATACGGATGCTTAATTCAATCATATATCACGGTCTGTTCATATATTGTTGCGGACTCGGAGCTTTGCAAGAACTACCTATCATTCGTATCAGCTAGTTTTTGCAAAGGTGCATGTCCGTAACTAGTCAGTTCATCAACACAAGGCACTTAGACAGAGACCTTCAATTCAATCAATTAAATCCAATAAGTATATGGTACTTCGATTCAATTACATTGAGTAATAGAAGAAGAAGTATATTGCATTGCGCCAATTGGCCCCTGTAGCCGATTTTATCAAAATTGCAAAGTATACTTTTCTAGCAAAGTAGGCTTTGAGGGAGTAATCATTTATTTTCCTGAAATGCATTGTTTCATATAGAACTAACGACTGCAAATATTTGATGATGAAAACTGCAGAATTATTATACCGAATTTATTACATTATCACAGCCAAAATGTCTGTGATAATGTAATAAAGTCGGTATAATAAAAATTAATAAATTTATCCTAAAATTGAAAATTTCTCCCTCAAAGTATACTTTGCTAGTTATGTATACTTTGCAATGTTGGTGGAATAGGCCACAGACCACACATACACTACTATGATACTATACAAGCTATTGTAAGATGGCGTATATTAATATTGTTTCATTCAAATCCACATAAACATTGCTCCATGCAGCTATAGCCTACATTGGTTTATATATTTTTTTATATTACAAAGACATTTAACCTCGGGCCATGTCACCAGTCACAGTCATGTGATGTGCAACTACACCGCTCCGCATTCGTTGGCGAACAGTGCAGATCCTGATCAGACTGTGCGGATGGACAGGCTGATCTGGATCTATACTGGTCGTAAATCCGTTGCCATATTACGCCAACAGACGCTGAACGCCGCGCACAAGACCGTATTCTATTTCACGACAGATTGAAACAGGTGTCATGTCCCAAACGGTTAGTGGTGTACACACAATACAATTTCTTACTCACCTAGACATGCAGCTAACATATACATGTATTCATATAAAATAGTGATTGGGAGGGAATTTACTCTTGATATAATATTCAGTGTATGGTTAACTTTGACACTTTTTGTCAACCCGATATGAATATAGGTCACGTGCATTGAGTAGTTGTAAATGTTCAGCAGATCTACTCAAAAGCAGCGCGGGTTATTTTGAAGCTCGTAGATATCGAGACTGTTAGTACAAATACTAATATGTAGCGCGTCATGACCGGACCGTCAGAACTATCGAATGTCCATTTATTGAAAAATGTGTAGCTCGTGATCAGACTGCGCATTAGTATGTATGTACATTGGTTATTTCCCTTGCACTTACTTCCATTTCACGACATGAGACAGGTAACAAGCCATGAAGAGTTGTTTACCTTGACATATATATCGGGATATCATGGTGCCGTAGAACATACAGAAACACAGTCTCCGCGAATTGCCGTCGGTCCGTCTCGGACATGTCCGTTAAAATTGCCGCCGGTCCGACGGAAAACGGAAGTCGCCGAATGTCCGACCTTAAAAAAATTAACAAAAAAATGAAGATTTTTTTGTTTTCACTTTTGTATTATAAGCTTCAATGAAATCACCTTCCCTTGGTATATGCGCTTCCGGTACTAGCTAGCTTTTCTTATATGACTGATATACTTAAAAAGCTAAAAAGATCTTAACTATCACACCGGCAAAATCAATTTTTATTTTTTATAAAAATAAATCGGTCTGGTAAATGTTTGTACTATCCGGTAACAATTTCAAGTCTACCAGACCGAATGTCTTGTAAAATGTTGGCAGTTTCGCTGAGATTGTAAACAGTACATGAAATGAACAATATGAGTACATAGTGTAATGGTGTAACCTATATTCTACAGTGTAGATCCTGGTCGGCCTGAACGCCATGTAAATGTTGTTTTGATAACGAAGTAGTTTGCATTAATCCATAATATCGACGAAAGCGTCGTACGAACGATCACGCATTTGTACTCTAGTTGTACTTTCAAATGCCCTATATAAATTCGCCGAGATGTCTTATGTAAGTTGCACGGTCAAATTGTAAATGGATTACTAATTTAAATATAGTTGGCCTATGTCAGGCCCGTACGCAGAGAGCGTGCGACGGGTGCGTATGCACCCCCTTAAGCCTTTCAACACCATATGCCTGTATAATGGTATTGACAAAAGGTGTAGATCCAGATGAGCCGGCTCGTGGCGAGCCGTCTCAACAGGATCTGTACCTTTTGCAAGTAATTTTCATAATTTTGAGAACAAAAACACAAAAACGGACTGATCTGAAAATAATTTTGTGATGATTGGTTGCAAAATTAACATATCAAAATCCATTTAATTCCTGTGTACGGGTATGTATGTCTATAGTATTTAGACAAGAGTTCGGCAATTCAATCCCAAACCATTCCTAGTTAGAATCCGGTAACTCCTCAAATAGAGTACTTTGACACGTCATGTAATTCAATCGTATACATGTCCAAGGTGCATGATCACGTAGTTACAACAACAATGGCTGCGTAATTATTATTTGATATTTCCATTAAGGCAACGGATTTGGATGACATATGGCGCAGCAAACGCGTCTTCGTGAGCAACATTTTATGGTCCCGGGAGTTCGGCACACACGTATGTCGTGTTTACGAAGATTCGATTTCCGTGTCAGTAGACACTGACATCGATTCTTCGCAAAAACGACAGAAGTTTGGGCCAAAGTACTGAGACCACCAAATGCAGCTTAACAAGACTCGTTTGATGCGCCGAAGTTCATCAAAATCCGTTACATAATAAACTTATTATAAAATAATACGTACTTTGACTCGGAGGGCTTCTGGAAGTTTCAGTACTTGTTGTTGTTGTTGTAACCACGTGATCATACACCTTGATGTCTGTATAAGTACAAGATGTAACTGAATTGTCAATCCCAGCGTGTACGTCTGCTACCAAGGTGTATGCTCACGTGGTCACAACAAAAACAAAAACGACATAAGAATGTGCCGAACTCCCGGGACCACCAAATGCAGCACATGAAGACGCCTTTGCTGCATCAAATTTAATCAAAATCCGTTGTCTATTAAGGACAATATAATTTAATACGTACTTTGGAGTGGGCGCGCTTTCAACAATTTCAGCCATTGTTGTTGTAACCACGTAACCACGCATCTTGGCTCACAGGTTTAAGTAACGGACCGAGGTCTATAAATACATTAAATATGCCTAAAAGCATCCATAAATGAAAACAAATAAGCTAAAAACAATTTGTTACTCCCTCTATAACACTTATACGTGTTATAGAGGGAGCAACAATTTTTATTCTTTTTTTACTTATTTTGTTTTCATTTATGGATGCTTTTAGGCATATTTAATGTATTTATAGACCTCGGTCCGTTACTTCAACCTGTGCCTTGGCTACGGACGATCTGTGAGTTTTTGCATAGCTAGGCGCCCGCAACTGCATTATCATGGACAATACTATACATACCGTGACGTTGCGACCCGTCTTATTCCAGATGGACGATCATGGAGACGTGAAGATCACGGGCGGCTGTGTGCCGCGCCATGCAACTTTACCGCTCGACTGTGACGTCACGGACACTGCCAACTTCGTGTACCTGGCGCCGGAGGTGCTCCACGGGGAAACGTACGACCCGTACGCTGATGTGTACGCATTCGGACTTCTCGTTCTAGAACTCGTGCAAGTGGATATAGAAGGCCATGTGTTTAAAGCGCAACGAAAATGGCCTTTGTCCGACTTTATAAAGAAGGTTAATCCGGAAGAAATGCTTAATTTGGAACACAGTGTTCAGGTGTTCACAAACAAAACACGAGCCATGCTGCATTGTTGTTTAGGCGCGAACAGTAAATACCGACCAGACATGAAGCAGGTTATCGAGTATGCGGCATTTATGAAGATGGAGGAAGAGGCATTGAGCCGCCTCCCCACCGGCGCTCCCACCACCCGGTTATCAAACTGAAATCCTCGGGCAACATGTTTCCGTCATGCTATATGTAACCATGGCAACAATAACGTTGCCATACTCTAGGCTGGAAAAATAGAGAATAGTAGGTTAGTGCTGTGAATGGGAAACTATCTGGCAATGCTTAGGAAACGGGATGGGCCCGTTTCCGTGCAGCGCCAGATATTGTTTTCCCATTCACGGCTCTGACCTACTATTCTATTTATCCCGTCGATACCTACAAATAGCTTTAAACTGAAAAAAGAATAAACCAGCCGCATCATCAGAATCGGAGAATCTACCAGTATAACAACCTCACATATTCATATGCAGTGATTAGGTCGTATTGACAGGATATCAAAAATGTTTAACGGCACTGTGTTTCACGGCACATACGCACTGTGTTGATTAGATCAAATTCATTTGTAGATGCTCATTCTCAATCACAGCACCGCAGGTGACGTGTTATTCTTTTTTTTATTAATTCGTTCCTATGAATTAAAAATTCGTTCTCTCAATTGAACAATTCGTTCCTACAAATTAACAATTCGTTCCTACGAATTAACAATTCGTTCCCTCAATTTAACAATTTGTACCCACGAAATAACAATTCGTTCCCACGGGAAACCGTCGATCGATATTTTAAGAGAACAAATCGGTGTATACACACATTTCAAACCCTACAATCCTGACAGATACGATATTTCAAACCCTACAATACTGACAGATACGATATTTCAAACCCTACAATACTGACAGATACGATATTTCAAACCCCTACAATACTGACAGATACGATATTTCAAACCCCTACAATACTGACAGATACGATATTTCACACCCCTACAATACTGACAGATACGATATTTCACACACCACAATACTACAATATGGCAGATACTGATATTTCACACTACTAATACTGCAGATACGATATTTCAAACCCCACTACAATACTGACTGATAGATATTTTCACCCCTACAATACGACAGATTCGATATTTCAAACCCCTACAATACTGCAGATACGATATTTCAAATCCCCCTACAATTACTTGACAGATACGATATTTCAAACCCTACAATACTGAAGATACGAATTATTTTCAAAAACCCCTACAATATTGGCTGATTAGATATTTCACCCCACTCCTACAATACTGGCATACGATTTATTTCATACCAAACTTCAAATATTGGCAGATACGCTATTTCAATACCACCCGGCAATAATGGCAGATTACGATATTTCAAACCCATACAATACTGAAGATAACGATATTTTCACCCCTCAATACTGACAGATACGATATTTCAACCCCTACAATACAGTGCAGATAGATATTTCAAACCCTACAATTACTGGCAGATACGTATTTTCAAACCCCACTACAATACTGACAGATACGATATTTCAAATCATTACTACGAATCTGACAGATACGATATTTCAAACCCCTACAATATGGCAGATACGATATTTCACCCATTTACTGGTACTGGACAGATACGATATTTCAAACCCTTAAATACAAGAATACGTGGACAGATACGATTATTTAAACAAACTACAATATGCAGATACGATATTTCAAATCCCTACAATCTGACAGATACGATATTTCAAACCCCTACAATACTGACAGATACGATATTTCAAACCCCTACTACAATACTGGCAGATACGATATTTCACAGTACAATACTGACAGATACGATATTTCAAAACCCTACAATACTGGACAGATACGATATTTCAAACCCCTACAATATGGCAAGGAATACGATATTTCCCAAACCCCTACAATTACTGGACATATTACGATATTTCCACTACCCCTACAATACTGGCACAGATACGATATTTCAAACCCCTACAATACTGGCAGATACGATATTTACAAACCCCACAATACTGAAACCAGGTACGAATATTTCACCCCTAACAAATACTGTACAGAGATACGATATTTCAAACCCCTACAATACTAGAAGATACGATATTTCAAACCACCCTACAATTCCTGACAGATAGATATTTTCAAACCCCTACAATAATTGACAGATACGATATTTCAAACCCCTACAATACTGACAGATACGATATTTCAAACCCCTACAATACTGACAGATACGATATTTCAAACCCCTACAATACTGACAGATACGATATTTCAAACCCCTACAATACTGACAGATACGATATTTCACACCCCTACAATACTGGCAGATACGATATTTCAAACTCTACAATACTGACAGATACGATATTTCAAACCCCTACAATACTGACAGATACGATATTTCACACCCCTACAATACTGACTAGTTTTAAGATTTTTCACACCCCTACTGGCGATACGATATTTCAAAACTCTACAATTATGACAGATCGATTTTTCATACCCCCTACAAATACTGGCAGTTCGATACACCACCCCTACAATCGACAGATACGATATTTCACACCCCTACAATACTGACAGATAACGAATTATTTCAAATACCAAAATTAATGGTAGATACGATATTTCAAACCCTACAATACTGACAGATACGATATTTCAAACCCCTACAATACTGACAGATACGATATTTCAAACCCCTACAATACTGGCAGATACGATATTTCAAACCCCTACAAAACTGGCAGATACGATATTTCAAACCCCTACAATACTGGCAGATACGATATTTCAAACCCCTACAATACCGACAGATACGTTATTGCAAACCCCTACAATACTGGCAGATACGTTATTCAAACCCCTTTACAAATAACCCCTGGATTACGATATTTCAAAACCCTCAATACTGCAGATTCGATATTTCAAATAACCCCTACAATATGGACAGATACGATATTTCAAACCCTACAATACTGGCAGATTACGATATTTCAAACCCTACAATATGGCAGATACGATATTTCAAACCCCTACTTACTGGCAGTACGATATTTCAAACCCCTACAAATATGGCAGATACGATATTTCAAACCCCAATACAATATGGCAGATACGATATTTCAAACTCACCCCACTACTGGCAGTACGATATTTCAAACCCCTACAATACTGCAGATACGATATTTCAAACCCCTACAATACTGGCAGATACGGATATTTCAACCCCACTACATACTGGCAGATACGATCACTTACAATATGGACTCTACAATACTGACAGATACATGTATATATATATGAAATCGCGATGGCTCGAAATGCGATGGCTCGTAATGTCGGGCTCGCTCGAAATTGCGTCGCGGTCCCGATAATTTTCCCTATATGTTTAATGTATTTTACTTGCGATGGCTCGAAATGCAACTCCTCGAAAAATGCGATCGCTCGAAACAATTGTCAAGTCCCGCGGACACATTTCTCTCTATTTTGCTATACGATGACTCGAAATTGATGTCGAAGTTTGTGTTTGGCTAATTTTCACACCACCGCATCCGACTTATTACGTACAAAGGCCGAGCCGCGCTCTACCTGTCTGTGAAAGATGATTTCTTTTCAAGTGCAGTTAATTGCCTAAAATGGTGCAATTTGATCGGTAACGTTGTTGATGGCGATCATTTTGTGAATTCTATATTAGATTATTCGGAAACTTTCAACATAATTTATTGTTATGCTTGTACATTATTTGTGAAATAAAAGTTATTGTATTCTTAATTTACTGTCGTTGTTTTGTGTCCAATAACAGCTCAACGGCATACGGCGATTTATTAAATATTCTGGGTTTCGTCCACTCGGAGTATTTAATCGAGTCTGTCGTAAGTCGTTGGTCGTTTTTCGTTTCAACTCCCGTGTTATTCGAGAGGCTACCCGGGAGTTACAACGAAAAATGCCCATTGAAAAAATACCACTGTTTCGAGTGACGTCACAACCACCTGCTGCATTAATTATGTGCGCCGCTATTTATAGTGAATACTGGACCTTTTCTCCTATTCGACTTTGATAATAATTAATTGAAATAAAGACAGTTTTGTAAACACATGTAGTTTATTTAATTTCGCATGATAACTAATCTGCGAATAAATATTATAATCATCTAAAACATGGATACATTATATTGTGCTTTCTTTATTTCCTAAATCGGGTACAGTAGTCGGCAAATATAACAAAATCGAAAGATGCGATGGCTCGAAAGATGCGATCACTCGAACAAAATGTGCGGTCCCGTGGCATTTCAAGCCATCGCGATTTCACTCTATTTAAAAGTGTATGCCCGATTAATCCTCAACAGATTATCATTCATTTCTTTGATATTTATTTTTTTAAAAATAGTAAAGAGATTTTTACGCTAGTTTTACGCTAGTATTACGCCAATTTCAAGGAAAAGATCCCATCCGCTGCAGTTTATTAAACAATATTGAATAGGAATCTACTAATGAATTGTGTCTAACGCGATATATGTATCTATACCGTGCTGTGACTATTGATATTATTCAATTTATTCAACTACATGTACAGTGCAACCTCTCTACAACAGCCACCCATGGGAAGACGTAAAACTGGCTGTTGTAGAGAGGTGGCTGTTGTAGGGAGGTTAATGCTGAATTAAATGTTATCGTCTGATGTTTATTTATATTTTTCGATAATTCTCATCAAATACATGGTTCGACAGCATTTTAGAATCATTTCCAATGGAAATTATTCTAAAGTGCTGTAAAAACATGTTTTTATTGAGAAAGAATACAAAAGCAACATAAGACGACAATGTTCATGCTCAGCAGTCTAAGAGTTAGATATAGAGGAAATCATCCATTTGGGATATGAAATAGCGGCTGTTACAGAGAGGGTTTTGTTGTAGAGAGGTGGCCGTTCGGGGAGGTTCGACTGTATCACCTTGACGATCGGGATATATCTCACTTGAGTACTTGTACACGACGTCACTCGGTAACGTGAAAACGTTAATTACGACGTTCTGACTCGTTGACGTCGCTGACGTAATGTAAGAATACCTGCCCAGATTTTACGGCCATCTAAACAACGCAAAAGCAATCTTTTTTTCGATAATATTACATTTTAGCAAAATTTAAGAATGAGTATTCTTTTTATGTCGTGAAATTTGGTCCAATATTGAAATGAATTGCTATACTTTAATATTATCCTTTTTTTTTCATTGTTTATATAGCCGTAACATTTGGGCAGGTTTCGTGAAAAAGACAGTATAGCATGTATCTCCCATTTGAATATTCAGATCTCTACCAACCTTGGCAGACATGCTGTAAACGAGTTTCGCAATATGCTAGCGTAAATAGATGTATGCTAAAATATTATAGCACTCGGCGAACCATGATATCGACGACTCAAGGAGTCAATTTTATTTTGCTAACGTTTTCTGCATACGCTTCATAATTCAGAATAAAATTTAAAGACTATGGAAATGAAATATGTAAATTTCACCATTAGCATCTTGTTGTCACTTTAAACATCAGGACAAACTGGGATACTTATTAAATATTCAGCCAAACAAACGGAAAGAAGAAAACAAAACAAATCACTTCCGCTTACGATCGGAAATACTCGTGTATCTACGAACTCTGCCGAATTCTCGAAGGTACATTTTCCCATAGTGCGTCTGAATTATGAAGACATACATTGGCCAAAAATGGCACAATGCCCATTTTCTCTCAGTCGATAATCTAATTAAAATATTACTGCTCGGAATTATACATATTGTTAACACATACTCATACAATTGTATGTATCATATTCCTATTCTGTTGGCCTTATTGACATCATGAAAATATGATGAAATATACTGTGAAACAATGTCACGTGATCTGTTTTCTTTATGTTGCGGACAAAATAGGTCAGCGCGTAAAAAGGCTGGTAGAGGTAAACTACATTCGTGGTTTTGGTATTGACCCATTCCTTTCGGAATACACATTTATGGGTATAAAATTTATTATATATTTTATTTATACCCCCCGCAACGAGTTGTGAGGGGGTGGGGTGTACTGGAGTCAGGTTGTCCGTCCGTCTTTCCGTCGTCCGTCCGTCCGTCCGTCACTAAACTTAACATCAGAGAAATATTGTTATAACTTCTATTTGCTTCATCTAAAATGCTTAATGTTTCACACATGCATTCCTGTAAGGCTCTACTACCATGATGTGCCAAATCCACGACCGTCCAACCCCCGCTGATCCCATGGTCAAGGTCGAATACTTAGTCGCTTTACAAAACTTAACATCAGAGAAATATTGTTATAACTTCTATTTCCTTCATCTAAAATGTTTAATATTTTACACATGCATTCCTGTAAGGCTCTACTACTATGCTGTGCCAAATCCACGACCGTCCAACCCCCGCTGATCCAAAGGTCAAGGTCGAATAATTAGTCGCTTTACAAAACTTAACATCAGAGAAATATTGTTATAACTTCTATTTCCTTCATCTAAAATGCTTAATATTTCACACATGCATTTCTGTAAGGCTCTACTACCATGCTGTGCAAAATCCACGACCGTACAACCCCTGCTGATCCCAACGTCAAGGTCAAATACTTAGTCTCTTTATAAAACTTAACATCAGAGAAATATTGTTATGACTTCTATTTCCTTCATCTAAAATTCTTAATATTTCATGCATGCATTTCTCTAAGGATGTACTATCATGCTGTGACAAATTTACAACCGCCCAACCCGCGCTGATCCCAAGGTCAAGGTCAAATAGTTGGTCTCTTTAAAAAACTTAACATCAGAGAAATATGTTATAACTTCTATTTCCTTCATCTAAAATGCTTAATACTTCACTCGTGCATTTCTGTAAGGCTCTACTACCATGCTGTGCCAAATCCACGACCGTCCAACCCCCGCTGATCCCAAGGTCAAGGTCAAATACATGGTATCTAAAATTCTTAATATTGCATGCATGCATTCCCCTAAGGTTGTACTATCATGCTTTGAAAAATTTACAACCGCCCAACCCCCGCTGATCCCAAGGTCAAGGTCAAATACTTGGTATCTTTACAAAACTTAATTTCCTTGCTCGGATCTGCTTCACATTTCACACACGCATTGCTCCAATGGACCTCTACCACCCTGTGACAAATTCACGTTCGTGCCACCCCCGCTAAGCCCAGAGTCAAGGTCACAAGCCCACACACTTGGAAAATTTTACATATTTAGGGGTACCTGGGCCCACGCGGGGGGTATGCCGTACGCCTCGCTTACTGACCAATCTAGTTTTATTTTGGTTATTTCTCAATGAAAGTATATGTCGTGACCACTAATTTGAACCGTCTCGACGAGACGGTTCAAATAGTGGTCACGACATATCCATCTGAGCACATAGAAGGAAAATATTTATGATTTTCTGCAAAAAAAGAAATGACGTATTCTCAGCATGAAAATGGTTAATGGATAGCCCCTGTTCCGATCGCATATTTGTTTCATGTAGCCTGATTTTATGCTACAGTATGCATTGCAATCGTGAACAGGGTATTATATTGGCGAACATCATATATAAATGTAAATCCATTAATTGGAATCTCCAGACATCCTAAATTTGCACTTACGAACAGTTTAGTAACACGAAGTTTGGTGAAACTTCCCCTGAACAAAATTGAAGTTAGAATTGGCGGAATTTATCGATTTGATGTTAAATGTCTTAGTTGAAGCTAACGCCGACGATGCCATGGAGACTGATGTAGTGCCATTTTTCACGTTTCAGTGAAATGTTTTTCAAGAAAAGACCTTGAACATTCAAGAAAAGAACTTTAACATTCAATAAAATAACTTGAAAATTCAAGAAAATATCTTGAAACATCATTTATTAGAAACGATCTTGAAAATTCAAGGAAATATTTTGAAAATTCGAGAAAAGATCTTGAAAATTCGAGAAAAGAACTTGATAATTCAAGAGAAGATCTCGAAAATTCAAGAAAGTATCTTGAATAAATGGAAATAAAAGAAAGTGAAGTGGCCCTAATGGGCTTCCGTAATAGTGAGACAGTCATGTCTGTTCATTCAGACATTGCTGGTCGCCAGCTGAATAGATCAGTGGTGCATGTATAAATGACAGACGATAATAAGTTGTTGGAGGTCAATCGATGAGTCCAAAAATAGGTAGACCATGTGTATTATCACACATAGCCTCGTGTTCGTGTATAACAAATACATTATAGAGTTCACGTGCATGCATGTCACTATAATAATGTATCTTGGTGGTTACAAATAGACATGTAGTGTGGCTCAGTGGTATCGAAGCGGCAGAATATCCATACGATTGCAGAACTTTTGTTCATTCTATCTGGTCGAGAGTTCGATCCTCACAAAACGCATTACTTTTGTCAATATTATTGTCTTATTTTTATGACTGGTTGCTGGAGAGGGAAATAGGATGAAACGGCGAGGGTTATCATTATTGCTGTATGACCTCAATATAACGTTATCGGCAAGAACATACTCCCAGATTCTTCATGCAGACTCTTCATGCAGACACATATGGAATGTGTATTTAGTTATTAGTTTTCTTCAAAGTGAGACTAAAGTTCTAAATGTAATATCATGCTTAGGTAATATAATTTGTAAGAGCAAAACATATAAAAAAAGGAAATATACATGTATAATAAAATATAAGCAAATACAAATGTATATGTATATATATATGTATGACAAACTAAGATTCGAACTCACTACCTACGCCAATGATATCCGTTATCCGTCAAACTAACCCATGGACTACATATGACTTGATGACAAGTATCAAAATCAATATTGAAAAGGAATACTGGCACGGGTATCAATGACAGACGATAATAAGTTGCTGGAGGTCAATCGATGAGTCCAAATATAGGTAGACCAGGTGTATTATCATATCATAGCCTCGTTTTCGTGTATACTAACTACATGATAAAGTGCACGTGCATGCATGTCAATATAATAGTGTATCTTGGTGCACAAAATGTAGTGTGGCTCAGTGGTATTGAAGCGGGAGAATATCCATACGTCAGCGGAACTTTTGTTCCATTTTATCTGGTCGAGAGTTCGAACCTCACAAAACGCATTACTTTCGTCGATATCATTCTGTGTTTTTTATGACTGCTTGCTGGAGAAGGGAATAAGTGAAACGGTGAGGGTTATCACTATTGCTGTTTGACCTCAATATGACATGATCTGCGAGAACATACTCCAAGATTCTTCATGTACACACATATGTGCATTTAGTTATTAGTTTTATTCAAAGTGATACACTAAATTTCTACATGTAATCTATCTCATGCTTAGTTAATGTAATTTGTAAGAGCAACACACATACAAAAGAAATATATAATAAAATATAAACAAATAAAAATATATGTGTTACATGTATGAAAAACTAAGATTCGAACTCACTACCTACGGCATTGCTATCTTCATTGTAACCCCTCGACTACATAACACTAGATTACAAATCTCAAAAATCAATATTGAAAAGGAATATTGCCACGGGTATATTTACCTTTCTCACATATTCTGTGTTTTGTTTATGACCGGGTTGTGTGTAAACAAGTAGCAAGTTATTATGTTCATGTCCTGGCTAGTATTTCGTGTTATTGTTTGTATTTAATGATGCGTTGCTACATATATATATTCCATCGTAATGAATGCTATTCAACACATGTGTAAATGAGATGCAGCACGATACATTATTTTACTGCAGACAGCTAGCAAGACATTATTTCGAAATCGGCTTTACGATTATGCTATGTGACATTAGTCGGTAACACGTGATTTGTTCCTGCGTGTAAGCTAGAAATTTCGGGTTACGTTATATACTATTCTATGCTGGGTAAAGGAGATGCGCGCGGTGTTCCGAATATAGCACCGGTATGTGTGTACATGTTCCGACATTACAGAGGATATACATTAGTTCCGTCCGGTATGGTGAAATAAAAATCGACAGTTTTACTGGTTAAGCAGACCATGACGTCAGAGGAGCCAGGTATGTGCTTTATTTGTACGTCATGTATGTCTCGGTCGTTCACCTGTACAACCGTGTACACGTACATATATATTTCAATCAAGTTTTCCTGTTGACCTACTTTTGGCTTTTAAACTCATTAATTCTCAAAATTATCCAAATTTATAGCTCTTTGTTCGTAAACACTACTGTCTGTTCCACGTGTTGCTGCAGACGAACATTTGGCCATTAAACACATTAAATCTAAACATGGGGAGTCAATTTCCAAAACTTTTCGTTTTTTGATCTTGAACGAAAACATTTGGAAATTGACTCCGAAACCTGGCGAGATAGCTTGAAAATTATGTAACTAAGAAAACAAGTTAGATTTTGAAAATCGGTCAACAAATACAAAAAATATGAAAACAATATTTTTAGCCCCCATGTTAAATTCCCATAGGAAAATCGTTTTTTCGCAATAAAATCAATATTTGATGCAATTTCATCAAATAATTTTTTTTGGGGAGGGTGACTTTTTTATTATTGATAAAAAAAAGTACTTATTTTTAAATATTTTTTAGATTTAATGTGTTTAATAGCCAAACGTTCGTCGGCAGCAAAACGTGGAACAGACAGTAGACTAAGTGTGTTAATGTGGATGCGTTTCAAAGCACATGTACTATCAAAGGACTGAAAGTCCTGAAATCCTTCGCAGTACGTGCTTGTGGAGGACACATATACTCAGAATTCATTTGTTGGAAAGTACATTGTAGTCTTAAGAATTGGCACCAGGAGGGATGAGGAACTTTGCGGAATAGATGTATTGCGGCTTGTCAGTAGTTGAGACAGCAACTATTCAAATGGTCAGCTACATACAAGTTTCACTTGCTCAATATTTTACAGACAATATATACTCACAGGATATATTGCTTTGTCATATGTTATTATACACCAGTTATGAAATCTATATGCATTACCATAATAACCATGGTAACCAATATTGGAAAACACAAACATAGTATTTGTTGAAAAGGTGTTTACTTATTGAAAATCAATGCAATACACCCGAGTATTGTTACCATCTTGCAATACACTTAACATGTGAACGTTTAATAATATTGGTTGTCATGGCAATCATTTTAATATTTCACACAAAAAATCTTATATACTCCATTTAAAATCAATATATTCGTCGAATCAGTATACATTATAAATGCTGCAAAAACAATATTTATCTTGACAAACATGATTATTCAAAGTAATTTCACCTTGACCTTGGACATTAAGGCCACATGGATGTGGTACATTTATGGAATGAAAATATGGATGATGATAAGGAAGTATATGAAGTTTGAAGTCAATCTGACTTACGGTTGCAGCAAACTTTAAGCAAATCGTACGGATGCAAATGTCTAAGTAATTTGACCTTGACCTTGGAAATGAAAGCCGCATGAGTGTGGTATGGAATGAAAATATGGTTGATGATTATGAAGTATATGAAGTTTGAGGTCCATCCGACTTTCCGTCACAGAGATAATGGGTACCCAAACTCTTGGACGTGGACGGACGGAATTACGAAAACTATATACCCCTCGACATACTTTGTATGCCGGGGGGGGGGGGAGGGGTATATCTATTGTTTTGTATACACAGTTTAAACTTTATATATTTTACAACAATTAAAAACAAGAGCGAGCAGTCATGCATGGAACACGATAGGTGATATATGTCATCAGTCCCTTTTTTCTTGTCACAGTCATAGCTCAGGAACTAGATTGGTGACATATGTCATCTGTCCATTTTCTCCTGACACAGTCTCCTAAATTTAAAATTCATATCATTTTCCAATTCAAATAGGAATCCTCAGCGATTTGTAACCCGGAGGATATAACAAAAACTTTCACTTTCATTTCAGCTACACATTGAATTTTAATTTATTGAGTAAATGATGCCGAAATATTTATTTAAATTAATATCTAATTATTTAAATATACGTTTTTTTAATTCATAATACAAATAATCTAGAGATAATTATTATCCTTTGTGAAGTGTATCGTACTGTGTATGCTGTGTAACGTCAAGTCGCAAGAATGTCGGCAGCATATGCGCTAACACACACGACGTGTAATTATCAAAAAATTGCTAGCACCTCTTTGGAAAGTTTGGATTTCCGCGCGAACTGTTTTACTAAATTCATTATAGATTAGTTGATTTTTGTCGCGCCCGCTTGCGGAAAGCGCGATATAGTCGGCACTTTGGCGTACGTACGTACGTACGTGTGTCCGGTTAAAGTTTTTGGTTAAGTTGTTTGGTTAAGTTCTTCGGTTAAAGTTTTTGGTTAAGTTTTTTGGTTAATTTTTTGTCGCGCCCGCTTGCGGAAAGCGCGATATAGTCGGCCGCTTGGCGTACGTACGTACGTACGTACGTACGTACGTGTGTCCGGTTAAAGTTTTTGGTTAAGTTGTTTGGTTCAGTTGTTTGGTTAAGTTGTTTGGTTAAGTTTTTTGGTTAAAGTTTTTGGTTAAGTTTTTTGGTTAAATTTTTTGGTTAAGTTTTTTGGTTAAAGTTTTTCGTTATACTTTATCTCTGCAACTGCTTTGCCCATTACCTTGAAACTTCACATGGGTGTTTATCATCATCTATATTTTGATTCTACCCCCATCCCGTGCGGCCCCTGTGCCCAATGTCAAGGTCAAATTACTTTGAAATTTTTGGTTAAGTTTTTTGGTTAAAGTTTTTGGTTAAGTTTTTTGGTTAAGTTTTTTGGTTAAAGTTTTTTGTTATACTATATCTCTGCAACTGCTTTGCCCATTACCTTGAAACTTGACATGGGTGTTTATCATCATCTATATTTTCATTCTACCACCACCCCCCCCCCCCTCCCGTGCGGCCCCTGTGCCCAATGTCAAGGTCAAATCACTTTGAAGTTTTTGGTTAAGATTTTTTGGTTAAACTTTTTGGTTAAGTTTTTTGGTTAAGTTTTTTGGCTAAAGTTTTTTGTTATACTATATATATGCAACTGCTTTGCCCATTACCTTGAAACTTCACATGGGTGTTTATCATCATCTATATTTTCATTCTACCACCCTCCCATGCGGCCCCTGTGCCCAATGTCAAGGTCAAATTACTTTGAAGTTTTTGGTTAAAGTTTTTGGTTAAAGTTTTTCGTTATACTATATCTTTTTTTTTAGTGTCCATGCCTCGCCACAAGGCGCGACATGCAGGCCGCGGCCATCTAGTTTGGTTAAAGTTTTTCTTTATACTATATCTCTGCAACTGCTTTGTCCATTACCTTGAAACTTCACATGGGTGTTTATCATCATCTATATTTTCATTCTACCCCCCCCCCCTCCCGTGCGGCCCCTGTGCCCAATGTCAAGGTCAAATCACTTTGAAGTTTTTGGTTAAGATTTTTTGGTTAAAGTTTTTGGTTAAGTTTTTTGGTTAAATTTTTTGGCTAAAGTTTTTTGTTATACTATATATCTGCAACTGCTTTGCCCATTACCTTGAAACTTCACATGGGTGTTTATCATCATCTATATTTTCATTCTACCACCCTCCCATGCGGCCCCTGTGCCCAATGTCAAGGTCAAATTACTTTGAAGTTTTTGGTTAAAGTTTTTGGTTAAAGTTTTTCGTTATACTATATCTTTTTTTTTAGTGTCCATGCCTCGCCACAAGGCGCGACATGCAGGCCGCGGCCATCTAGTTTGGTTAAAGTTTTTCTTTATACTATATCTCTGCAACTGCTTTGCCCATTACCTTGAAACTTCACATGGGTGTTTATCATCATCTATATTTTCATTCTACCCCCCTCCTGTGCGGCCCCTGTGCCCAATGTCAAGGTCAAATTACTTTGAAATTTTTGGTTAAGTTTTTGTCGCGCCCGCTTGCGGAAAGCGCGATATAGTCGGCACTTTGGCGTACGTACGTACATACGTACCTGTGTCCAGTTAAAGTTTTTGGTTAAGTTGTTTGGTTAAGTTTTTTGGTTAAACTTTTTGGTTAAGTTATTTGGTTAAAGTTTTTGGTTAAGTCTTTTGGTTAAGTATTTTGGTTAAAGTTTTTCGTTATACTATATCAAGGTCAAATTACTTTTAAGTTTTTGGTTAAGTTCTTTGGTTAAAGTTTTTGGTTAAGTTTTTTGGTTAAGTATTTTGGTTAAGTTTTTTGGTTAAAACTTTTGGTTAAGATTTTTGGTTAAGTTTCTTGGTTAAAGTTTTTCGTTATACTATATCTCTGCAACTGCTTTGCCCATTACCTTGAAACTTCACATGGGTGTTTATCATCATCTATATTTTCATTCTACCCCCCTCCCGTGCGGCCCCTGTGCCCAATGTCAAGGTCAAATTACAATGAAGTTTTTGGTTAAATTTTTTTGGTTAAAGTTTTTGGTTAAGTTTTTTGGTTAACTTTTTCGTTATACTATATCTTTTTTTTTGGTGTCCATGCCTCGCCACAAGGCGCGACATGCAGGCCGCGGCTATCTAGTTCGGTAAGTTTTTTGGTTAAATTTTTGGTTAAGTTTTTTGGTTAAAGTTGTTCGTTATACCATATCTCTTCAACTGCTTTGCCCATTACCTTGAAACTTCACATGGGTGTTTATCATCATCTATATTTTCATTCTACCCCCCTCCCGTGCGCAGGCCCCTGTGCCCAATGTCAAGGTCAAATTACTTTGAAGTTTTTGGTTAAGTTTTTTGGTTAAAGTTTTTGGATATGTGTTTTGGTTAAGTTTTTTGTTTAATGTTTTTGGTTAAGTTTTTTGGTTAAAGTTTTTCGTTATACTATATCTCTGCAATTGCTTTGCCCATTACCTTGGAACTTCACATGGGTGTTTATCATCATCTATATTTTCATTCTACCACCCTCCCGTGCGGCCCCTGTGCCCAATGTCAAGGTCAAATTACTTTGAAGTTTTTGGTTAAAGTTTGTTTCGCACCCGCTTGCGGAAAGCGCGATATAGTCGGCACTTTGGTGTACGTACCTACGTTCGTACGTACGTACGTACGTACGTACGTGTGTCCGGTTAAAGTTTTTGGGTAAGTTTTTTTATTAAAGTTTTTCGTTATACTATATCTTTTTTTTTAGTGTCCATGCCTCGCCACAAGGTGCGACATGCAGGCCGCGGCCATCTAGTTTAAGTGAAATGAACACTGATTAATAATATCGATGATTCAAATAGTATGTAACTGCCAAAAAACAATGTTTATGCTTTAAATCATCATCATTTCGCTGTCCAATGTCGGATCTTATCGAGCCATTGACCTATGCAAAGTTCAGAATTTAAACTTTAATCTGATTGGTCAATCAAGAAAAACGTCACAGGAAATCCCACCCCCTACTATATCATTGCGAAAAACATCGACATATATAACAAAGAACTCATATTAATACATAACAGTTAATAGTTTATAAAGCATACAGAAACATTTGCAATAATACACATATAGCACAAAAAAAGTAAACAGCACATGTATTACACTGAAACAGTAAGATAGCTCGCTGTTTTACTGTTGTTTAACTACTTTTTTATGGCGTAATACGTCGTGTTTTTCTAAAGTTAAATCCGCAAACAGTGACACTGCGACCGCCACTTAACTCATTAGCATATTTGCAATGACTGAGCATTTTCATATAGTTACTAAATCCGAGCTAATAGCTCGGGTAATAATACGTTATGCTATTATTATGATAATGTTAATACTGACAAACCACACTGTCAACGTGTATTCATATAAATAAACTCGAATATTTTAATGGAACGTGATTGAATGTTTGCATAAAGTGTATCTGACCATGTTTGTCTTAGTGCATTGAGTGGTCATCTGAGTTAATTTTAGTATGGACAAGCTATCGACCAATTTCACCTCTTGTAGCGTCACAGAGAGCTCAGGATCAGACAGATAAGCTAATACAAGATAGTGCTATATGTTCTAAAAATAATTATTTACAACGTCATATTCGTTATACCAGGGGCGTATCTAGAGGGGGGTCCGGGTTGCAATATCCCTCCCCCCCCCCCGTTCGAATTCATATAGATCACAGCTTACCACCAGTTGGAGTCTGAATTCAAATGCCGTAAAACACAGGAAAGTGCATTCGAAGAGCTCAAAATCGCCTAGTTGCGAACGGTAACTCTTGCAATTAGATTGCAATAGTTACCTTCGCAACAAAACAATCCACCGTTCCCCAAATGCTGGACCCGCCCCTGTATATGTAGCCATTAATATAGTAAGTCTGATTTCGGATGATACATGTGCCCATTTTTTTTAAACACTGAAAGTTCTACGTATGATATATATGTGCAGAGTCATATAGGCTATCTTACATGTACACAGGTGATATGCCATCTGTACTGTATTTAATGCATTTAACGAATATTGATTTTGTATGGACGTGTGCTGCTATCATCATGATGTTGCTAGCCGGCTACATGTATATGTGACATACATGTCATAATTATAGTTCTAAACTTGTGTGCGTGGAGTAACCATAAGAGCCGATGGCTTGTGCATACTAAGATGGCCGAGATGGCAACTTCATGCGCCGTATATGAGACAGTAACAAGAGAATGCTCACATATATGTTCTACATCCATCCCATCATATGTACAAAGCAATTATGTTTGAATCAAATGATGAACAGGGGCCCCACGGGTCCTTAAGGTAGTTGTAAGTCTATGGAAATCTAATAAAAAAATCTTCTATAAAGAAATAATATACTTACATAAATAAACTACAGGTATATGGATGCGGTCAGTAAGTTCTTAAGCAGATACTGGTACCAATAAAAATACACACACACCTGTAATATGCAGCTAACAGACCAATTTTGATGTAGCACATGTATATTTACATCTCTACACAGGTGTGTAGAAGCCAAGTTGTACATGTAAAATACCAAAATGTGCTTGAGAATGTACTTGTTTGTATCCTCATGTAGTCGACTATGTCACGAACTGAGAGAATAAAGGAATATACATAAGGCCATATCAAGTTCTTCCTCTGTTAAGCTTCCGCGTGCGGGTAGGTTTTGAGAGTGGTTCTATGAACAAACAAACAAACTGTGTATGCTAGTTTACACTCTTTTCTGGTGAAGTAATATTAACATTGATTTGGAACTTGTCTAAGTTTTAAATCCGTTCATGAATTTACACTTAATACGTTTAATAAGAGTGTTTTCTTATTATTTAGCGGCAATTCAAATTTATGTTAACAACTTCCTCAACCCGTTGCACACTGCAAATGGCTGATGAATGTTTTAACATAAATTTACAAATCCTTGTTTGTTTTTACCGAATACGTAAATAAGGTTTTGGCTATTCATGTGGAACAATGGCATGGCGTAAACGCATTTTTGTCTAGTAACAGTCGGACATTTCTAGCGCGCTTACTAGACGAAGATATGTACAGCTGAATCTCGTTATGTCGATATCGTTTATCTCGATATACCTGCTTATCTCGATATACGTCCCAGGTCCCGGCATAATTCCCTATATATATCATATATTTTGCTCCTGATAACTCGATATCGGATATGTCGATATATCGATTTAGTGGAAGTGGAAATCGAGTCCCGATAGTATGTTTCCTTCACATTTGTATTCTGATATGACGATGTCTGAATCAGCGCGATTATCTCAGGTAACTTTTCACACGTCTACAGAAACCAAAGACACCGCCACCGCTAAAATGCGTTTAAAGTTGCATTAATTTTCCAGTTAAAGCAGTTAACTTAAAACCATAATTAATCAATTAAACTTAATGTGATATCAAATCTCTTTTAACAGAAAAATGAATTAAACGGTGTGGCAATAAGTAAATCGTCTGTTAATTACAAAAAAAAACCAGCTTAATAGAATAAACTCAAGCCGCGATTTATGAAAACCCGGAAATAAAGTAAAGAGCAATTTCTGAAGCGATTTTGTTCAGATTTTTATTTCGAGAAATTTGGTGAATTGTTATCTCGAAGTTCGGATATGTCGATATATTTTCATCAGTCCATTCGACTTCGAGATAACGAGAATGACCTGTATCTGCAGTATCTTTTGCATGTAGATGAGTGGGAATTCGTCAGGAATCCGGCGCCTATTTCGCGTGAACTATTTTACACCGACGCGGAGTGCTGCATCGGTGATATTGACGAACGTGTGATCATACGATCTGTCCATCCGTGGCATGTTTGTTTCACTTTCCATATACTATACCTTACAGCATTTTCATTCCATACACTATACCTTACAGCCTTTTGCAAAGGCTGTAAGGTATAGTGTATGTAAATGGGTGGGTGGGGTAACGTTTTCCAAAGAGCAATGTATTGGGTCCTAGGTTCGAGTCTTCCAACTTACCTCTGGCAAGCTGGAAGACATTGATAGGTGCAATAGTATGGAGCCCCGGAACCCCGCAGGGGACGTAGATATCTTTTATTACTTTTTTATAAATTCGTTCTCACGAAATGACAATTCGTTCCCTCAATTTAACAATTCGTTCCAATGAATTAACAATTCCCACAGGAACGAATTGTTAATTCGTGGGAACGAATTGTTATATCGTGGGAACGAATTGTTATACATATAATTCGAGGGAAAGAATTGTTAAATTGAGGGAACGAATTGTCATTTCGTGGGAACGAATTGTTAATACGAGGAACGAATTGTTTTATCGTGGGAACGAATTGTTAATTCGAGGGAACAAATAGTTAAATTGAGGGAAAGAATTGTTATTTCGTGTGAACGAATTAATAAAAAAAATCCATTTCCCCTGCGGGGCTCCGTAGAATACATCCATGTGGATTCCCACACTAGTACTTCATCCACTCCGGCACAGTGAGTCATTTAAAGGGCCTCTGGGAGAATGCAGGGGCCCGTTTCACTAAACGTCGTACGACTAAAATGTTCGTAAGTCTAGAAATTTCAATTAATGGATTTACATTTATTGAGCAGCCTATGCTCAATAAATGTAAATCCAATAATTGTTTACAAGAAAACATTGTTAAGGTGAAATTTACAGACTATCATAATTGTGCATTTCGAACATTTTAGTCGTACGAAGTTTAGTGAAACGGGCCCAAGTTGTTTCGTGTGCGGTTTTCACCCGCTTTGTTAGATTGCCAATGGCTATAATAGTGAAAAATATAATGAAAAGTCATGCAGAGTTTGATGTTATTAGCCGATCAAATCAGTGTTCGATATATGTCCACATTTTAGTAGTTACGGAATCTCAGGGAAAAATGAGAGAAGTGTTGATTTCCTCCCCAACCAAATTCTCCCAGTTATAATTAGCTATAATTAATATCTGATCATAGCAATACTTATGGTAGTCAAATGTAAACAATATTATTCCAGTTGAAAGAATTAACCTTTGCATATAGGTGAATGCGCTTAGCATTACACAAATATGTAGCAAGTCAACCGAAATCTCATAAATACCCGATTTTTGGCGGCCATCTTGAAAATATGATAATTATATACTGAATATTAGTGTAGTTTATACGTAAATTCTTTAATATATATATCAGAAATGTTTTTTAACAACTTACACCAATTTCCAAGTTAAGGACCATGACCTATTGGCTCATATATTGGCAGTTTTCGACTTCCGTCAAGCATAAAGTTCAATGACCTTGAAATGACCTTGAACTTGGTTTAAAAAATGGCACCCGGACTTTTTGGAAACCTTATACATTCAAGTTTATAAAAACACCGGGTGCCATAAATTAACACGAGGTGCCGGAATCTTATATATACACTTACAATTGCCCCGGCCCTGAACTAGAAGGCAAACCGCCTAACTTTAGTTTACCGCCTAACTTTTGTTTACCGAACTCTTGTAGTTTAAACGTTTATTTATAGCCAAATTGTGTTATTTCGCTATATTTAAAGTCTTCAACAGAGATAATGGCCAAAAAATGAAAAATTATCCGGTTGATGTAATTTGGAAGTGATACAACAAATTTCGCGTTTGTAGATTACCGAATATAGGAGAAAAGGGTGGTTACAAACTTTTTCACAAACCAATGAATAACTAATATATAGCCGATCCATAAATAGATCGGCTAATAATTAATGTAAATAAAACCATTTATTATATACCTACCCATGAACTAAATAGTTATACGATGTAAATAAAAGTCATATGTTCTCATCGATGAAATAAACAACTTCCGGTGAAAATACGACTACATGCACTTCCGCTATCTATATTCATAACGAGCATCTGCAGTGCCTGACTGAAAATAGGCTACAAATACACATTCATTACCGTATACAGTCTAAAAAAATGCTAAATTCC
>CM055266.1:2242090-2259590 GCA_029237695.1 Conchocele bisecta
CTAAAAAAATGCTAAATTCCATGGAGCGGTATATAATATGTCACAGCACGTCCATTACGGAGATACTGGTGAGGGGAAGGGTTGGACAATCAGGGATGCTCTGTATCGCTGAGGTCTGGGGAAACTGGAGATAAACCAAAACTAAATTACAAAATGTAATTTATTAGTTATCAAAGATACAATATGGCGGCGATGTGCGTATACTGGCGACTATCGAAGAAGTGACGACAGCCGGGCAGTGCGCGCCAAAGCCAACGCCAGAACGAGACTTGAGATTCCGCGCCAAATGACGCACATAATAAGGCATTAAACTTAGCTGTTGAGCTGTGCATATGCAACAGTAAGCCATGTCTTAAGATGGACGCTAAAACGCTGAGAAAAATATACAGGTGTTAACTGTGCATTATAATATATAATATATATAGGATATGATATAGGAGATAGGATATATGGGTATTTTAGGATAATATATAGGATATATGATATAGGATATATAGGTTATAGGAGATATGGCTATCGTAGGATATGATATAGGAGTTTGGATAAACTGACCTTCCGTTTACACACTCCCTCCCCACGTGAAATGTCGTCTAGACATTTAACATTATTACAAAGCAAAGCAGTGTGTAATCATAATCTAAAAACGTTTATTCACATATAAAATACATATCATTTTATTTTCAAAATGAATCTCAGTGGTTCAGCTCCCAGAAGCCGGTACTCATCCACGCAGGCGGTTTCCATTCCCGTCCCGATCTGCGAATGGGCGGATATAGCTCTCGTTCCGGTACTTCGGGCGCGGCTGTCACTATCTCTGGTGATACTGGTCTCACTTCTGGTGACCGTATGCTGGGAACAGCTTCTCCATCAGGTGTGTGATCTGAAATCACGGAAACTGGTTCTACAGTGTTACTGGTGCTAGAGACACCCGACGCATGTTCCTCTACAACATAACTCTCGTCAGCATCTGGAATAGAATGGACAGCGGGTAATGACATACTGACGTCGACGGGGCAATTGGTTGAAATCCCGGATCCTGTGGATCCAGGTGACGTCTCGGAGATAGACGTCCTCTACCCCCACGTCGACGTAGTGGAATAACGTATGTCCCTTCACTGGCATCACTAGAAACGTCCGAACTGGTGCTTGAATGCCTGTGTCTCCACTGTCGTTCTCCAGTGATATTCTCCTGGTGGTGTCGTCTCTGTGAACGCAGCCGTGTTCGTGGTGTGTTCCCTTGGTCATGTGACTCATCCGGAGGAATGTCACTTGGGATGGCGTTGAACGGCAGTAACAAGTTCCTATGGAGCACTTTGTCACGTCCAGGTCCGTCCTCTTTCCCTACCAAGTACACGGGAATGTCCTTGTTCGGCTGGTCCTTCACAATATATGGGTCTCTCAACCATTTGTCTGCCAACTTGTGTTTCTTGTCCAGTCGCACGTTCTTCACCAGAACCCTATCTCCTTGCTCCAACTTGGACTGTCGGACTCTCAAATCGTAAATGGCCTTGTGCCTGACCTGCTGAGTACGGGATTCTTCTGAAGCTCGCTGGTAAGCAAATGCCAGTCTTTTCTTCAGTTTGTCGACGTAGCCAGTAGGGTTCATGGGTTGTCCGACTTCATAGTCCTCTTGCAGTCCAAGGAAAGCGTCAAACGCGAGTCTGGGATGTCTTCCAAATACTAGGAAATATGGACTGTATCCGGTGATCTCGTGTTTGGTGCAGTTGTACGCGTGAACCATTGGACTGACGTACGACTTCCAATCCTTCTTCTGCTCTTCTGGGAGAGTACCAAGCATGTTGCAGAGAGTATGGTTGAATCGCTCGGTCATCCCATTCCCCATCGGGTGGTATGGCGTGGTTCTACTCTTCCGGACGCCGGCGATCTTGCACAACTCACGGATGACATCCGACTCGAAATTTCGACCTTGGTCATACAGCGCCTTTGCAGTGGTATGTGCCGTCTGGTTCTTGGTAGGTATGGCATGGGCGAGTCTTGTAAAGTGATCGGTGATGACCAATATATTCTCGTATCCGCCTTTTGACCGTTCCAAGCTCAGACAGTCCATACACACGAGCTCCATCGGTGCAGATGTCTTGATGTTGACCAGCTTAGCTGTCCGGTTTGTAGATGGTGTCTTGCGTCTAATACAGCTGGCACAGCATTGTATCCTGTCGGCGATGTCTTTATCTATCCCAGGCCAATAAAACCTTGCCTTCATGAGTGACAGTGTCCTGTCACGTGCTTGGTGGCCTAAATCACTATGCAGTGCATGAAATGTCAGATCTCGATACGCCTCTGGAAGTACAAGCTGGTGGGTGCTCTTGCCGTCCTGCTGTCAAATCCTAAACAATACGTCATCCCGCAGCACCAATTTGTTCCAGTTCTTGATGTACTTCTGGACGGTCAAACTTTCCAGCTGCACCTCCTCCTTGGTGGGGCGTCGTCCACTTTGTACCAGTTGTCGTACTCGGCCAATATGCGGATCCACTTGCTGTTCCTTCTTCCAGTCCGGTTCATCACCGATATGTGTGACCTCGTCTTCTGGAATGACCTCTCCAGCCAACTCTGGTGAGAAGACAGCGTTGCATTCAGCTAGTGGCACCTCCACTTGACACGCATGGCATATCGCCTTTACAGCCTCTGTAAACACTTCTGACGTCTGATTCTGTGAAGCTGGTAGGCGTGACAATCCGTTTGCATCGGCGTTGGATTTGCCACTCCTGTACTTGATGCTGAAATCAAAACTACTGAGCGCCGCTATCCAGCGATGTCCGGTGGCATCCAGCTTCGCAGACGTCAGAACGTACGTTAACGGGTTGTTGTCGGTTCGAACCTCAAACTTGTTATCATACAGGAAGTCATGGTACTTCTCCGTCACCGACCACTTGAGCGCCAAGAATTCCAGCTTATGAGCAGGATACATCTTCTCGCTGTTCCTCAAGCTTCTGCTGGCGTAGGCAACCACTCTCTCAACTCCATCGTGCACTTGGTACAGGACTGCACCGAGTCCGTCTCCTGAAGCATCTGTGTGTAAGATGAATGGCTTCAAGTAGTCTGCGTACGCGAGCACTGGTGGTGACGTCAGCTTGTTGATGATGACGTCGAATGCTTCCTGTTGCGCAACCGTCCACTTCCATGGTATACTTGTCCGTTTCTTCTTGGTCTTGTTCGTTGGATGTCCGATCAACAGGTCATTAAGTGGCCGTACTATCCGCGAGTAATCCTTGACGAATCTACGGTAGTATCCCGCGAATCCCAGGAACTTCCGGACTTCCTTGATGTTCGTGGGAACAGGCCAATTCCTCAAGGCTTCCACTTTCTCCGGATCTGTCTCTACGCCGTCTGCTGACACCACGTGACCAAGATAATTCACCCGACGCATGAAGAACTCGCACTTGGATCCCTTTAGATTCAGAGCATGCTGCTGTAGCCGGCGAAATACTGCCTCCAGCTTGGTGCAATGTTCCTCAAATGTCTTGGAGAATATGATCACGTCGTCTAGGTAAATCAGGCAGTCGCGTAGATGGAGATCACCCATGCACCTCTCCATGAGTCGCTGAAAAGTATTTGGTGCGTTCGTTGAGCCAAAAGCCATCCTGTTGCACTCGTAGAAGCCGAGGGGACCCACGGAGAATGCCGTCTTCTGCTTGTCTGCCTCTGACATGGCCACCTGCCAATAACCACTACGAAGGTCCAACTTGGAAAAGTACTTGGAGCCTGCCAGTGCGTCTATGGTCTCGTCTATGCGCGGTAAACTATATGCGTCCCTGATGGTTCTGGCATTAAGCTTACGAAAATCTATGCAGAAGCGGAGGCTGTTGTCCTTCTTTCGTACAAGCACGATGTTCGACGAGAACGGACTCTCTGATGGACGTATAGCTCCAGCTTCCACCATCTCTTTCAAGTGTTCCCGTACTTCTTCGTACATTCCAGGTGGAATCCTGCGGTACGGTTCCTTGAAGGGGGTGTCATCTGTCAACTTGATAGCATGCTCCACGATATCAGTACATCCTAAATCTGTGGGACCTCTACTGAAGATGGACGTCCATCGACTGATCAATGAAGTAACTTCTTGTCGCTGTTCAGAGCTCAAACTGTCACTGTCCAACTTGATTCCTAGCTCCTTCAGTTCCTCTGGTATGGGTTCCACAGTTTTCGGTATAGTCTGTTGCGTTGTAGTCGTGTCTTGATCTGGTTTCCAACTGCGGAGTACATCTACCTTCTGAAGTTCGCAGAGTGTGGCCCTCGGAGGAATGGACATCACCTTCGCTGATATGTTGCAGATGCGAACAGGAATCCTGACTGTGTTCGCTACTGAAGTGATGGACACCACCCGGGGACATACAGTAAGACTACCAGGCAATTTCGTAGACTGTTCTGTGACTACAGATCCGACGAGTTGATCCTTCCGTACCAGTCCTGATACGACGATTGACTCATGTGGTTGTAAGTTGATCGGACGCTTGTTTGTTGACTTCGCAACTCCGATGCTGATGCAGCTCGCTTCCATGGATTTGAAGGCCAACCTCCATTCTTCAGGCAAGTAATCTGTTTGCTGACAGTGTTCCATACAGTGACGGATGTAGTTGGTTCCAATGATGATTGGTACCCCTCTGTTGTGTTCTGTATCTGGAACAATAAGGCATGGTATAGTTACAACAGATGTGTCCAGAGAAGGTACACACAAATCTGCATCAACATATCCAGTGGATGGCAACTGATTTCCATCTGCTACATTCACAACCAGCCCAAACTCCTGCAAACTATGTAACTCGGGTTTATCAGTCAGTGAATGGTAAAACCACTCCGCCATAGTGGTCACTACACTACCCGAGTCAATCAATGCTTTCGCGTCTTGGTCACAAACTGTAATGTCTGTTTCCGCAGACGGACCAATAACTCTCTCTAATAATGTTACACCAGATGTAACTGTAACGGAATCACAACTGTTAGCATTTTTGGGGCGTCTGTTTCCACCTGTGTCCCTGACTTGCCCCTCGTCAGAGACACGATCTAGTTTAAAGACTGTCTGTGTGGACCTCCTCTACCACGTGGCTGAAAATACGATCTACTACGACCACGTCTGAAATTCCCTCGACCTCTGTATGTGTCATCCTGAAAATGATCAGGTGATCCACGGGGCGGATCGGTTGGTCTGGTCTGCTGCTCCAGCCTGGATTCCATGGAGTCCATACGCTTCATCAGCTCCTGTAACTTAGTGCAAAGATCATTAATGGATGTTGCAGGTGGAGTTTCAGACTCTGTAGTAGTCATGTGATGCTGAGCAGTCTTTCTCAGTCTATCACTCCCGGTCATCTCTTGGTCAATCTTCCGGACCTCCCTAAGAAGCAAGTTAAAATCTGTCATTGAATCATACTTGTGGCGAGAGGCGTTTTTCACTCGCTCGCTGCAGAGACCTGTCCAAAATTTGTTACACAACATGTCATTCTTACCTGAAAAGGTTATATGTCCTAACTCAACTGCACGCTGTAACAAATCTTCTAACCGGCAGGCCCATGTTGCCACGGACTCTCCAGCCTTCTGCTGTTCAGTATAGAACTGCTGCATGATGGTCTCGCCTGTAAAAACATTGCCATAAATCCCCTCAAATTTGGTTAAGATCTGGTCCACCCCAGCACCATCACCTATGGATAACAAAATCCGACTGGCAATGCCTTTAAGCGAGCGTCTGAGTGCCTGTGATAAAATCGCATCAGGATACATGTGGTCTCGTTGCAAGCACTTCACCTCGTACTTCCACACCTCAAAGCTGACTTCCCCCTTGGGTGGGGGCTCATCACCAGAAAATAAAGAAATTCTCGGTGGCTGCTGAAAAGGTGGAGGGATCACAAACGAACCAACATCTATTCCTGGTGTAGACATGGCAAGAGGTGGAGGCTTCTTAGCCTTCGTACCATCCTCCATCTTGGCATGAACATCTGTGGAGATAGAAGTCACATGAAATTTGCCAGACTTTAGCAACAGCTTGACCATCGCCTCCAATTCTTTGTCAGTCAGTTCCTCCTCAGGATTCATACCATAATCCTGCTCTCCTCCCTCGGCCATAGTGACTGATCAACTGAACCAATAGTGCACCAATTAGTAAATCAGATCTAAGTACAATAAATGAATTGCAGTATCAATCAGAGTCCAAACCCAAGCCTAATTATCACCAAACCCGAATTCAAACCTAATTAATACACACATGCAATCAACAAATAATTCCCTGTATAACAGAAAAATATTTAATGTTAATTACAAGTACACATCCTGGAATTAAATATATTGTACAACTGATACCAATTGGTATCACCACTGACCCCTGTGGCAGTATGTGATATATTGCAACTACCAGGTACTGACACGATCCACCATCAGTATACCTATGTATTACTAATCAGACCATCAGCTTAATTCAATTAACATCCTACTCTCAAGTGCACTGTCAAATATTCAAGGGAGGTAACATCAATCTCAGAATATGTCTCCAAGGAATAAATTCAGCAAATTAATGTCCTGATCAAAGTATTCTCCGGTGATGCTCAACAAGATTCAGTTTCGAATGTGCCACTATGTATCCAAACAATTACCTGGATTTCCCAATCAGGTTCCCTGATGTCGCGTGTTGTCAAACTTCAAACTTCATTCGCCAAGCAAAATTCACAAACAAAACAAACCGAATGTGTCGGAAAGAAATAAATTAATCTTAATTAATTTACTTCGATGCATTGACACAAATCCGAGAGATCGTGCTAAGTAATTCCGATCTAATGGTAAACAACAAAATAAATATTAAAATATTTTTTATTTTTTTTTACTTTGAAATTCACTGAAGTTGTTATCTTCTACTACCAACTACAATTACATATAATTCATTATTATATATAATAGTAATATAGTATATTCAATAATGTAGTATAATACGCTTCAGAAGCACTGAATCATTACAGCTTCAGAGTATGAGGCTGTACTTATGCAATGAAAAAATAATAATATCAGAAATATTTCACGGAATTCTCACAAGACGGATGACATCAATGAAGACCCCTGATCAATATATATAATAACAACACAACCCCGGGCCGTGGACAACTATCCGTATAAATATGCTTTATCCGTATAACTCCATCTCGATCAAGTGGTTGTTCAGGGAAAGACCAAGTAATTATACAGGAATAGGACTATAAGGGATTATATCAAGTATATATAGGGCCAGGTATATACATGTGCAATAATATGCAAGTGAAAATAAATAAATGCCACTAATCAAAAAGCCTGGAAACAAATATATCACAAACTGGCGGCCATCTTGGAAGCCATTTTGGAAATATTTGGATCTAAAAAAAAATCAAATCTCAGTCTCAAATAATTATTTCCAAGTAATCGCAGATGGACAAGGGCAACACTTATGTTCCCTTCACACTACCTTACATGCATAACACAATCAATGTATCATATCTGACAATCAGAACTGACAGTCACAGTGACAATGTCAATGTTTATACTACATGCAACAAAAACACAAAGTCATCTCGCACTGGTCGGTCGACGTCTCGTTGTCGGCGAATCCAGTGTGCACACTATATGTGGTGGATGCTATGAGTTGTCGCGAGTGATCACTAAGAAAATAAACTACGTCGTCGAAGGCCTTCCATGATGATTACCAGACACAAATAATCACATCTACACGTACACGTGTGAATAATCGGATGTTTACATGAAACCGGTGAACGATCGATAACTTCCCATCCGTCAAATATATCCGTCCCAGGTAACAAAGGTACTGCGGTGCCGGATGAATTCCTCGGTCAGCCGAGCGCGTTCAGGAGAAAACTATCCTCATGGTATCGCTAGTCGCCGCTCGCTTCCAGTGTTGTCTTCAGCGCAGAGTCTTCCACGATGCTGATTAGTTGGGCGCCAAATGTCACAGGGTGAGAAAGATGCATATCCGACCGGAGGCTCGAACCGGGGACCTCTGGATTACCGTACCATCGCTCTAACCGACTGAGCTAGCCGGGCACGAATACACACTTCCTCTCCTCAGTGAGTTACGTACCGCGACATACTTCCCAGCCAAATTGGAATTCGTCCCCGAATTCTATATTTAATTCGTCTCTGAATTCCATATATTTGGTACATTTTGGGTAGTATATATATCAGTCATGGTCCCGCGTTGGGCACCAAATGTCACAGGGTGAGAACAATGTGCTCCGACCGGAGGCTCGAACCGGGGACCTCTTGATTACCGTACCATCGCTCTAACCGACTGAGCTAGCCGGGCACGAATACACACTTCCTCCCCTCAGTGAGTTACGTACCGCGACAAATAAATAGAATATTTATATTTTTGCAACGAATATGACATATATGTTCATCGAGTGGTGTGAACTGTCCACATTTCACTCGTGCCTAACGGCACTCGTGAAATATGGACATTTCACACCACTCGATGAACATATATGTCATATTCGTTGCAAAAATATGAATATCCTCTATGTATGTATGGGCCATGTATGTTCGTAAGTGCAAATTTAGGATCGTCTATACATTTCAGTTAATGGATTTACATTTATTGAGCAGCCTGTATACATGTAAAGTTTAGTGAAACGGTCCCCAGTTGTTTCGTGTGCGGTTTTCACCAGCTGTGTTAGATTGCCAATGGATATAATAGCCATTGGCAATCTAACAAAGCTGGTGAAAACCGCATGCAAATAGTCCATCTCTTGTCACAACTTATAGAGTGTTTTATTTCAGTTTATGCAAAGGAGCTGTGACATCACAGTAAGTTCATGTAAATAAAGCAACTTACTATATTGTTTTCACATTAAACTCCATATTATTGTGAATAAAATGTATTTTTCTATATTTTATTTTATGTTTAACGCTTAATAATCAATATATGAAATTAATTAAAAATAAAATTAATGTACATAAAACTATGTATGTATGGGCCATGTATGACGTCACAGTGAGTCTTGCATAATCCAAGCTAGCTGTCTGTTCCACATTTTCTGCCAACAAATCTTTGGCTATTAAACACATTCAATCGAAAGATATTTAAATGTAAGAACTTGTTCATCAATAACAAAAAAGTCACCCACATACAGTGTTTATAGAGTGTCATGGACTCTGCTGTACACAACTACATCACAGAGGCCCTTTAATGTTATATGTCAGTGTTAATACATGTAATGGCACGCACGCGGATAAACCTTTCAGAAACCGGAAGAAACTACTGCATGTATATGAGACATACACGCAACATACATGACTCACTTGTTCTTCCTGCCCTTCCCCAACTATCTCGCTCTGTCTCTCTCACACTCTTCCTCCCCTCCCTCACCATCTCTCTCTCTCTCACTCTCTCTCTCACTCACTCACTCACTCTCTCACTTACATTTGATATTTTCCTTAATATGCAACGGATTTTGATGAAATATGGCGCAACAAACACGTCTTCATGCGCTTCATTTGGTGGTCTAGGGAGTTTGGCACAGACGTATGTTGTTTTTGCGAAGAATCGATTTCCGTGTCGGAGACACGGAAATCGATTCTTCGCAAAAACGACAGAAGTTTGGGCGAAAATCATAAAAATCCGTTACGTAATAAGGACAATATAAAAGTATACGTACTTTCAATCGGATACATTTTGGAAGTTTCAGTACTTGTTGTTGTTGTTAGTACCACGTGATCATACACCTTGACACGGTATCGCCACACGGCACCAGTGGATCGACACAACGTAAAAATGTCCGTGTGTCTGTCAACGAAGCTACAATTGAGCCTTTCGTTTAACAGATTCCGTGTGAAACGGTAGGGATTCCAAGGTGAGCCAGGAATTGATATGGGTTTCGTACCTGCGGCCGTTTCACTAAACTTCGTATGACTAAAATGTTCGTAAGTGCAAAATTACAAACGTCTGTAAATATCACATTAACTATGTTTTCTTGTAAACACTTATTGGATTTATAAATTGTAATACGAACATTTAGTGAATGGGCCCCCTGGCACGCGATTAATTTGCTTGAATAATTCTCCATAGTTTAGTGAAACACGAGCCTGATATTCTATATCTGTCTCTGTGTCTGGGGAAATGGGGCTTATCAGAATTTCGAACATTGTAGAATCAGATAGGCATGAGCATCCACATAATCACCTCTCTCTCTCTCTCTCTCTCTCTCTCTCTCTCTCTCTCTCTCTCTCTCTCTCTGCTTCCATCAACCCACACCACCTCTCTCTCTCTCTCTGTCACTCACTGATGTCCGTCTGCCCGTCCGTCTGTCCCTTCGCCCGACCGCCCGCCTATCTGTCTCTCTCTCATTAATTTTAATTTCTAGAGGCGGGCTTGAGTGAAGTCGCCTGTCTCGCTATCCAACCGTTGCCGGGCGTTTCTTAACCTCCCTAAGAAACCTGATATAAGCACATTAGCCTGATATTCTATATCTTTTCCACAGACAGTACATGTCTCATGAGGAACGGTCACAGACCACTCAAACGCCTGAACACGCTCACGGAGTCGCTCAGTGACAGCTATGGCATCGACGTGCCAGACATCGGCGGCCTCGATGACGCCATTGACACAATGGAGATGTGTGACGAGCACGGTGTCCGCTATGACGGCCTGGAGGACATTGATGACCTCACGGAGAGACTTCGTCTTCACTTCATCAATGAGAAACGGTCCAACTCCCGGCTGCCGTCACGAAAAGTCGAGGTACATATATACTGCTGTTTGTTCCACGTCTTGCTGCCGAAGAACTTTTGACGATCGTCAAATGTTTGTCGGCAGTAAAACTTGGAACACACAGTGGCTACTCCTGAAATATCGGACGTTCCAATTGCCGGTATCTCAAAAGCTGTTCATAACAATTCAGTTAAATCATCTCCGACTACAAGCACTATATCAGGGACGGATCCAGCATTTGGTGAACGGGTGGGGGGGTGGTGTTTAGTTCCGAAGGTAACTCTTGTAATATAATCCCGTACTGTCCGTAGTTAGCAAGAGTTACTGTTCGCAACTAGGGGGTTGTCCTATTTTCGAGCTCTTCGAAATGCACTTTTCCTTTTGGATCATGATTTGTTTATTTTAGCGCCGCAGAGATGACACTTTTAGAATGTCGCCCCGTATATCAAGTTACATAGTATTGTCAACTGTGAATGTTAACCCCATTAACGCTGACAATATAGGAATGAATGGCCTTTTTGTGGAATTTATCGGGGTATAAACTTGGAAAAGTCGCGGGAATACTGGAGGAAGGCTGGAAGGCCTCGTCCAGTATTCCCACGACTTTTCCAAGTTTATATCCCCGATAGATTCCACAAAAAGGCCGTTCATTCCTTATAATTCCAGCATTTGAAATAAATTCATCAAGAAAATGTGTTTATTTTCCGTTTTCTTCAGAATTATTTTAAATGCACCTCACGGTCACGGAAAGTAGTTCGGCGTGCGAGTTTACGGGAATATACATTTTGGACAGAGACTTGCTACGGGCCAATCAAATGTTAGGGAATTGTGTAAATATTTTTGTGCTGGAATTATTTGGTAATAACATGAACACACCGGATAGTTGTGTATGTTTTATGGTGATGAATAAACATGTAAACTGTTCTTTTTATAATCCCGGTTATAATTTTAAATATCTTGTCCATAAGATTAATGTGCTATATTAAAACAAGTATAAAATTGCATACGTCGAAATTTTAAACCTGCCCACCCACATTTCAGGATTTACTACGGTTTTTTCGTTCATTCTTTAGATATGATAGTTTCGGGTAAAATAAACATTAATTTATCACTACCTGCCTTGGTAAAGGTACATGCCCACATTACGCAAACACGTCTTATTTGGAATTAATAAATCACTGAACTACTTTCGGCAAGGGAGATAATCAATATCACGCGAACTATTTTCATACGAGCCAAGCGGATTGTTCTGTTTATGATTAGTATATATAGTTTTAAGCTATCTCCTGTGATATATAATGATACATTACTTTGTTAGGTTATGGGTACTAATAGATGTTGTTTCAATAGCGTATCTCTGTAACGGTATCGTTGTAGATGGAGTTGCAAATAATTTAATAATTATTACGTTTAAATGGTGGCGTAATACTGATTCTGTATAACTGTGATTGCCGTAAATGGCTCAAAAGTCGTGAGGTTAAGGTCGCCGACTTCAATGATTTAATTATCGATTCCCGAAAGGGTCGGGGTTTCAAACCTCGACGTGGTATTATTTTTTTTCTCCATATATATTATTTTTGTGATTTTAATATTTTCACAATTTTATGATTTTAATAAAAAATACCTATAAATTGATAGAAACTTACCAACAATGAAAGTGTCTGTCTTTAAGTAATATATGCACAGACAGTTTGTTACTGTTTTTTTAAGTTTAAGTAATATATACACAGACAGTTTGTTACTGTTTTTTAAGTTTGAGGTACTGTCTATACCATATAATGTTTTGCTGTCCCAAAATCTATTTTTTTGGCTGTCACAATTAATTAATTTTCGGACAGCAAACATTTTTTATGAATTTGAAATAATTATTGTCCTCCATCTGCTCACAACACTGTTCGAACTGCGCCTGTGGCTACCACGACCAGAATTCACTGGCCGCAAACACAGTAGCCGTCGGCGTCTATTTATTAAATTATTATTTTGTATTTTATTTGAATTCCGCGTGAACGCTGCATTTTGTGTCAACACCATTTACAGAAAATATTGGTGATTTTCTAAACGAATATCGGAGAAATGCGGCTATATATTTTGTCAATTTTCAACACCATTTACGGAAAAAAATTACTGATTTTTTAAAAACAATATCGGCGAAGGTGTACTGAACTACTCTTTATTTTAAATAACCAGCCGTCTAATAGATCTGTGTATAATCGAGAGTATATCGTTAATTGTCATGTTGTCTCCGACAGTGAGGTGTTGCGGCACACATCAAAACGACACGTCAATTTCAAAACATTGCCTAAGGGTCACAGCTGTGTGGTGTCATCAGATCAACACCTCGTCACACACAACTACGCATAATCGATTTTTTTCCCCACACAAAGCGACGTGTATTTACAAGTAGATCTGTGTAATGTGTCGGGTGTAGCCAAAGACCATACATAAATTCGTAATTATTCACAGATGTAGCCTTAAAATATAATCGATTTCTTTAAATTACGTCCGCAAGTTGACAGATATTTCAGAGCAGACGTCATCGTAATTTGCCGTTATTTATTTCCAAAATTAGACATATATTCTGTAAATGGCGTTGAAAGTTGACAATAAATTAAGACCAGATCAGTACGTTAAATCGCTATCGACAACAACTGACGATCCGATGAGAGAGTAATACCGTTTACGCGTATCCAATGTTAAATATACATCGTTATTTTGTATGACTTTCGTAGTTTTTACCGAGAAATTCAAACTGTTTCCAATTATTGGGGAAAATAATATCATGATTAGCACACCGTTTCACTAAGCAGCGGCTACTCAGGGAATGGGATCACACGGTCTGTTGTTTACACTGGATTAATGGCGGCCCCCATCATGAGGTCTCGGGTAAATCTTATTTTTAAATAATACGACTGTGGTTTCTTCCTTTTAGTGATGACCATGTTCCAGCCGTTAACACTTATTTAGAAGCATTATTTATGTAGTTAGTCTGAACATTCTGCAGAGAAATTTGAATAGGACGGAATCGAGCGTTGTTTAAACTTAGTCCTGTTCATATGCACAGGTCAAAATATGAACTAAAAATGGCGCTTTGTGTGACAGAAATTCGTACGCGGACGAATAAAAAAAATATTTTGTTATAAATATCACATATAGCGAAACAGCGGTAGCATCTACTGTTTTAATAATATTCATACATATTGTAATTAATGTTTAATAGTGATATACTTATGAATAATATACGATACTATGGTTTATACTCCAGCACTATGTTTTAAGGCTGTGTGATTTGCCTCAATATAAGCTGGATTAATTAATACTTATATTTATTCGCTTCATGAGAACATCAATACATTTAAAATATACAAATATTACTTAAAGGGGTATCGATATGATACATTTTAATAATATAAATATTGAAAATACACATTACAATCGCTTACAACATAAGTTATTGATCGAAAATAGTCACTGCATCGTGACCTATTTGACCGCATTACCTATTGCGCGGGTACCTCATCATATCCCTGTTTACATAGGTAACTGGGGGTATAGTGAGGTATGCTCGCTAATACAATGTTTGCGTAATGGCACTCAGTAGGCACAACATGTTCTTTATAGGAATTCAATAAGTGTATAATTGTGTCACTATTCCGCCAGGTTTAAAAATTACGAGTGCCCGCTATACAGATATAATCATTTAGTAATATTTTATTTTATTGATAGTGACGCACGGTGGTATCAGATTATTTTCATATGCAAATGAGGCATGGTATTTTTTTTAAGTCACATGAAAAAAAAATAATATTTTCGACAGATTATAAAGTATGATACTTGCACATCAAAAAATACGTACAGCGTATAAATAGTAATGTCCGTTAACATTTTAAGGAAACACGGTTTAACATGTTATGCCTACTGAGTGGGCATGTATCTTTAATGAGAATAATTATCCGTTTTATATCAAACGTGAAATGTCAGTCTTGATAGCAGGGAAAATAACGATGTTTACTTAACAGGTTAACGGAAACACCTATTTATTCTCTCTATTTATTATTTTATGTGAAATAATCATAGTTTAAATATGTCCATAGCTATATTTATTCAGGTTATGCATTTAGTTGACACACATATTTTAAATACGTCCTGTCTCATTTGCATATCTAAATAGCCTGATGTAAAAGCGCGTCTCTATCAGCAAATTGAATATTATTTAATAGTTTAATAACACAGTGAAATATAAATTATAATACACTAGTTTAATAAATATTCAAATTAGCCAGCTACAGAAAACATATTAGGTAATCAGCACAGCTTCTAAGTATGAGGATGTGCATATGCAATACATAGGATCTAACATTTGGGATGATTTAATATGAGATTTCTTAAACTCGTTGGCTGATTTCATAAGAAACTCGACATAGCCTCATATCTTATGAAATCAGTAATCTCGTTTAATAAATATAATATATAAATCATCACTCATGTAAGATACTTATTAAACTCGTTTTTCATAAGAAGCTCGGCATGGCATCGTTTATTATGAAATCAGTAAACTCGCTTAATAAAGATCATATTATATCACCACCTAAGTGAGTCAGTGTTGTTCGGGAATATCCCGCCTCTCGATGGCGCTGCGCTCAACACAGGCTCAAAGTATTTAACGTCGAAAAATGCACCGGTTTCGTGACGAGATGCCATTTAGATCTACTTCTGGCTATCGCATAAATGCATTTTTCGTCTAGTAACCGGTGTCAATTTCTTGTGCCGGTTACCAAACGAAAATGGGTTTATGCGGTATATTCTTGAAATGACTGAATGGGAATTTGGCGCGTATGTAAGTATATCGTGTCTTAGGTGTACCAATTAAGGGGAGTCGCGTACGAATGTACGTCCGTCCGTCACAAATCTGAACGTAGGTGAATTTCTTGTAAGGTTTGTTCCTCTACTGTGAGTAATCCATGACTCTCCGACTCTGCTAGTCCCAAGCCACGGTCAAGGTATCCGACATAGTGTCCGAAAACTCAACATAGCGGGTAAATACCTTTTCTGATCATGTATGTTTTATTTCACATAACCTAATGATAGTGTGCACACATACATTCACATGGTGATCCTCCATCATCCTGTGACAATCTACGAACCCGCTTATGCCTATCTCAAGGTCAAAGACTTAGAAAAATTGGCACTAGGGCCCACGCGGGGGGATTCCGTAAACCATTGCTTGCTGACCAACCTAGTTGAAAACTTGAGCCCAGTTCAGGAAACTTGCAGGTATCTGCAATATCAACCATACTGATAAAGGATTTAAATAGGTTTACCTATCCCATCTGTAGTCTACTGTATCTTAGCAATAGTTAACAAAATTGTAAACAATATACAAATAAAATATATTTAAACCAAAAAAAAACAAAAAAACTTGCAGGTATCATTATTTCCAAATTTCCAACAATAAAATACAATTTTCACGTTTTGTATATTATTAGTTAAATGCATTGCAACTCAAATTATTACAATATTAAGTATTAAAAGGTCATGAATTTACCACCTAAAGCCATTTAAAGTTGAGGTCCCATCTATTAAGCACACACTGTTCTTTATAGGAATTAAATATACAATATAATTATGTATAATTGTGTAACTATTCCATCAGTTTTAAAAATTATGAATGATCGATATACCGATATAATCATTTAGCAAACTTTAATTTACTGTTGGAAACTCACGTATGTATCAGGGGCCCGTTTCACTAAACTTCGTATGACTAAGATGATTGTAAGTGCAAATTTAGGATCTTGTGGATATTTATATTGATGTATTTACATTTCTTGAGCATAGGCTGCAAACGCAGCCTTATTATTTACAAGAAAACATTGTTAATGTGAAATTTACAGACTATCATAATTGTGCATTTTAGTCGTACGAAGTTTAGTGAAACTGCCCCAGGCTATTATGCTGTGCAAATGAGGCAACTTTTAATTATTTATATCAGCTAAGTGCATCACCTGCACCGGCCCAGAGTGCACCCTAACGAACATATTGCTAACCCGTAGTCATATCCAAGCACATACAAAATTATATATACACAATTAAGCCAATAATCAGCCAACAAATATTAACGTCCGGCCTCCAATGATGAGCACTCATGAAGTTAACAGCATTGCGCATTACAGTCTGCTCGTGATCAGGTCTAAAGTAGAGCAGTTACGAAATCTATAGCGTTATGAAATGTCCGGGCGGGTGGGCTTGACTGGTACTGACACAAGGGATCTTTCAGGTAGGGAATGCCCAATCGGGGACCCCCGCTGGGAAACGAACGATACGGTCTGCTCACCACCGGACACATAGTGCTCTATCTATTAAATTATAAAGTAGTGACTGCTTACATGCGGGGGCCGGTATTTTAGCGGGTGGGGATAACCATACATGCAAATCTGCACAAATCATTTACCATATTTTGATTTGCATCTTCCTAAATCTACTTTTAATAATAAAGACCAATAACAGTGGCCAACCACTGACAATATTGACAGGGTAACACGACTCGTAGACGTAAACGACATGACCAGTGACAACTGACAAATGACCCCCGAAACTGACTGGGGGGACCCATTTTGTCACTAACCATGCATGTCCATTTCCCGTCACTTTACAGAACAATGGAACGCCGTGATGCCGAGGGGTCTTTGAGGTGGTACGTATATATATGTGTATGTGTGTATGTATGTGTATGTATGTGTATGTATGTGTGTATGTATATGTGTATATATATGTATATATATGTATATATATGTATATATATGTATGTATGTATGT